>CAUYQV010130601.1:0-14373 GCA_963574575.1 Galagoides demidoff
GCGGGTGCCTGTGGTCCCAGCTACTTGGGAGGCGGAGGCAGGAGACTGGCTTGAGCCCAGGAGTTGGAGGTTGCTATGAGCTGTGATGCCATGGCACTCTACCCAGGGGGATAGCTTGAGGCTCTGTCTCAAAAAAAAAAAAGGTATGAGAGAGAAACTGAAGTCAGGTGAATGGTTTTCCCTTTCCCATACCTTATGGCAAGTTTTTCTATAGCAGAAAAGGGAAGGATCCTGGTCCATGTTGATAAATATCTCAGGGCAAGAAAAGAGAAAAATATTACATGTTATCCACATCATCAAAGCATGTGCTAATTAAATGCATAACACTGCCTGGTGCTGTGAGAGGGGCTGCCCCTATTCTCTTGGGCTCAGAATGCAAAAGCACACACACTCACCCACACTCACACACAGTGGCGTGAACAGCTGAAGAGAGTTGTGAGTGACCAGTGGGAATAGTACATCAAACTAGTAAATTAATTGGTAAGTTCAATGGCTAAGAGATGCAGCTAAATCTCAGCTACCCTACACATTCACGGTGCGGCCTTGGGTAGATCAAAAACCTTCTTTAAGCTTCAGTTCCTTGCAAGAGTTAAGTGGAGACCAACTCATTCAAATACTTTAAAATACAGAAAGTGCTTAAATGGTAACTATTAGTTTGTTCATCCTTTCTTGATGTGATATCTATAGAGACAAATTCAAAGATAATGAATAAAGTAGAATCCTGTTCTTAGCATGTTATTTATAATAAACTTTTACATCTGATTGTACGAATCTGTTGTAACTTTGGACAACACTTAACATTTTCAGAAGCTACTGATAATAGATTCAAATATGTCAGACTCAGGACAAACTAGAACTAGCAACTGCTGGGCTATTGATGGGTAGTTCTTCTCTGGAGTGTGTCGTGTGTCCCATGAGCCCCCTACTCACACCCGTGGAAATGAACTTCCCCTGGAGCAGTCCATGGACTACTCAGTCTGTCCTCTCAAATGTTCTTCCCTTGAGGACACACCACAGAAGTATTGTCTTCATCCGTGAAAGTCCACACACTCTAGAATTCTAAGGTTCGAATGAAATTCTTTCTCTGCTAATTCCATCATCTGGTAGCTTTCTAAGCATACTCTCCTTCAGAACTCATAGAAGGTCCTTTTTCTCATTAATCCACATCCTCAAAAATATTTTTCAATTAATTAAGGTAATGTAAATTAAGAACACAGCATAGTTTTTGATTCATAGCAAGCACTCAATAAATGGTAGCTTTAATTATTATTAGTAGTAGTCCACTTATAGAAAATCAATTCCTAGCACACTTTTAAAGAAACCACTAAAATTAAAATCATTAATGCAATCACTATTAGTAGTACCTAATTTTATAATAATTATCTTTATCTTCATAATCCAAATATTGCTAATAACTCATAGTTATTTCAATTACATTAATTACATCTGACTTTACAGCAATCTATGAAGTTCTGGCAGAGCCGGTCCTCAGCTAAGCCCTGAAGCAGGCTTTGCTGTGAGTTTCCTGTCCTCTGTTTGTCTAGTATTCTTCTTTCCTTTCTCCTTGTTCCTGAGAAGGATGTGGATAACATGACCCTCAGTAAAAAGAACTGGCAGGTGCAGCCCCCTTTCTCAACCCTTATTTTGTGTCACACTCTCTCTGGCCATGGCTTTCAGCAGGTTGGCAGCCAACACACCCCTGGTAGCATAATGAAACCACTTTACCACTGATTTTGAATATTCCCAGAGTCATCATCTCTGGAAAAGTCCTCTGAAAGGACAAAACTTTAAGTTCAACAAAGTTGATTTTGAATGATAAACTCAATGCCAGGAATGATAATTAAGGACATTTGGGGAAGGGTTATATTTTCAAGAGGGAGGCCAATGTTAAAGACTTTTTTTTTGTTAATTTGGAAACTTTATTAGAGACCACAGTGCTGAGTGGTAGCATCCTTCTAAAAGAGGGATATGAAATCCAATGTAGCCCTGGGTGCAGCTCCTGCTTTCCTAACAGAATAGCTCGTGAGTGCAGGTGGCTGTGGCATAGGGACCTCAACACTATTGTCAACTCTTACAAAACACACATTCTGGGAGTTAGGGAGGAAAATTGATCAGATCATGTCAATGATGGGATTGCTATGACAGAAACTTATCCACGTGTTAAGTATCCTTCACGGGTAAGCCCCCCATATACACCTTGCAAAAGTCTATGATAATTTCTCTTCCCTTTCCTGCTCTCCTTTTCTCTACCTCTTCCATCTTCTCCTTCCCTTCTTTCTCCTTCTCTTCCTTGCCCTCCTTCTTCAATAAACCTTGAAAAGGGTAAAGCACATTCTTAACTCAAGAGCCACAGTTTGCAATTTTGCAAAGTGATCAGCAGAGTCATGGGGAGGGAAAACATGGTGGTTTAAAAAGATTTCTGTAAAGAAGAATGCAGAGATGCGGGCTCATTCATCCACCTGCCCATCTCCAAACTATGCAGAGGTGACCATTATTTAGTTAGTGTAGCTGGTGGCCTTTTAGATGCCATCTGTGTAGACAAATCCTTAACATCAAAAGAGCAAATAACGTGAAGTTCTATCTAACCCCAGAGGCCCAACAAAGCTGGCCACCCTACAGAACAGGGAAGGGCCACTTTTCTCTCTGATCCAGCCTATTCTTTTTCACCATTCAGCTGAAAGAATTACACAGGCAAAATGACCCCTGAAAGCATGGTGAGCAGACAACAGTTTGCAACACGGACCCCAACAACCTGGAGGAGCTGTCAGAAAGGCAATGTGCCACCGGAGTTATGAACTCATTAATTAAATATCAGTGTATCAAATGGGCTATGAGCTATTAATTCGAAAGCTATTACTGGCTTTGAAGTTGAAATTATAAGCAAAGCAATTAAAAAGTAACTTCTCAACAAGAGCGTAAAGGGAGCATCATGTCTGTTTATGTACGTCAGCTCTTTAATTGGAGATTGAATTGCTCCCTCAAAAGTAATGATTATATAAGTGATCAAAGTACCTATTTTATTGCAAAGCCTGGATGCTATAGTTATTATAGAAGGAAAATCTGCACTCTTTCCTTTGCTTCAGTCATGCCATCCAACGTCTGATATACTCTCTCTTCCCCACAGGTAAATAGGGATAATTGCAAAAAGTACAAATCTCGGGGAGGATTGGCTCACCAAACATCTCAATTTTTGCTTTGGGTCATTTCCTTTTATTCACCATACCCACAGGAGAGTCAACAGTGACCAGATGATGGTAGGTCGCTTTCTGATTCAGAAGTAGATTTTTTTAAAAGTCCTAACTCATTAGTCTATACTATCATTTTTCTCAACATATATAATACTTTTAATCTAATCCTAATGAACAGCCCACAGCACTCATCTCCAAAGAAGTCTAATGGAATTCCCTTTCTTGCCTGTTTGCATCCTTCCCATCTCTGTATCTAGCTTTATTATAATTGCATAGTCCTTTTTTATTTTCTCCCTTTATGCCTTTCTCTCTATCCATTTTCGTGTGTTCTCCCTTGGTTTGAATCACACACATAAAAGCAAAGCAGCTTCTGGAATCCTGTGGAAGTCAGGTATCTCTCTAAATGTAGACCTTACTGGAGAAACATTAATTAGGAACAAATAAACAAACAATTTCCCCAAAGAGAATTGTTTCTCTGGGCAGAGCTGCCATTCTGGTTGTTTGTACCGAGACATTGTTTCACTCCTATCATGTACACACAAACACTGCTGCTAGGGGTTTGATTAATGGACTACAACTTGGTCTGAAGAAAAGTGAATGCTTTTACTGGATTGGAGGCAGAAATGCCTACAGTTTATAACCAGTGATGAGCCACTCTGAAAGAGCAGCTGGAGACTTTACATCTATTTAGCTGTGGTCTGTAGGAACTTCTATTACTTTTTTCTCAGTGAATTCTAAAAGGTTCATTTATTCCTACAAAAGTCAACCTTTCTTTTCTACAACAAATGAAAAGTTAAGAATGGGCAGTCCAAAGCTGGCATTGGAAGTCACCTTAACCTGGAGAGTTCATTCATTCAATACCGATTCATTGGGCACTTACTTTTTGTCAGGCGCCATCTTGGGAATTTGAAATAAGACACTGAACAGTGCAGACAAATGCCCCTGCCTTTGCATTGTTTACACACTAGCATTAAGAACATTTGAACTGAGTGCCAATATTATTGGGTGACAAAGGCATTCCTGGCACACAGTGGACTGGAAGAGCTTTATTCCTCCCATCACTTAGAATACTTTAAATTGCTCATTAGTTCATCTCAGTCATTGTTTGAAATGAACGTTTGAACTTCCCATGTGAAGCCTAATCTACAATGTGATGGCATTAGGTGGGCTCCCCCCAAAGGGAAAAGATTAGTATGTGAGAGCAGAGCACTCAGGTATGGGATTAATGACCTTGCAAGGAGACCCAAAAGATTCCTCTCTCTTCTCTCACCACCTGAGGACACAGCAAGAAAATGGCCATCTTTGAACCTGGCAAAGGGTCCCCAGGAGACCCATATTTGAACCTGGTATCAGGCCTCCAGCAGATCCAGGCATGCATCCACATGGGTCTTTGACTTTCCAGCCTCTAGAATTATAAGAAATAATTTTTTGTTGTTTAAGGCCCCTACTGTATTTAGGGGCCTTAAATTACTATATTTAATTCTAGCAGCCTAAAGCTAAGAGAGGCATCAAAAGAATGTAACAGAATAAAGAGGGCTCCAGGGCTAATGTCACCCACGAAGTTCTGGGAAGGATCATACTGCAGTGCCCATTTTGGTATCTAACATGGGGGCTCCAATCCCATCCTTTGCATTTGAAAGAAATACGTTACTAAAAATCTAACCCTTTCTGAGATTCACTATTTTATATTTAATTTTTATTAGATCATAACTGTAAACATTTATAGGGTATAATGGGATGATTCGCTATACAATGTGGAATGCTTAAATCCAACTGATTAACATAACCATCACCTCACTTACTCATTCTTTGTGGTAAGATATTTATAATATACTCTAGTTGTTTTCCCTTTTATCATTTGCTTAATGGAGACCCTACTCAAAAGGCTTTGTAAGGACATAATAAGATAATATATGTAAAACACTTAACACAGTGTTTTCTCCTCAGCAGGCAAGTGTGAGCCTCCCCATGAGGCTTTCGTTTGTTTTGACAGCCGAAAGCCTGCTGAAGAAATGCTGGCAGACTCCCTTTCATCCAGGTGCAACCAGAACAGGCAGTGAGGATATTGAGAGAGAGAGAGAGACTGTCTGATATCCTCCCCTGGGCTCACGAAGACACATAGGTAGTTAGTGTCCCCTGGGCCAGACACAGAAATTTTGTAAGTTTTATGAGAGTGGTGGATTTTGCAATAGTATCTCCCATTTTTCTCCACAGCTCTTCTGGAAATAATTTATACTGTTTACCAAAAAAAAACAGAGCCAAGGCCATCAGATTAGCAAAATCCAGGATTCATATTTATCCTGTTGTTAATGAATGATGGAACAGAAGATACAGCCGCAATTACCCCGTCATAACGGATTTGCCTCATTTCTGCCACGTGCTAGATGTTTGATCATTGAAACAAAAGAAGAAAATGAGTAGCTGCAGTCTTGGTAAGTTTTTTCCGGTGCATCAATATTCTCTCCCAACTCTATTCCTGATTCTTTTAATTAGGGGCAAACAAATCACAATCACAAAGGTATTAATGCTTGTAAAGCTTAAAATCTCTTAAATCTCCAAAGAAATACTTGGTGTAATTAAAAAATGAAAATCTATCATTTAAAAAACATTTTCACATAGCATATTTTGTATTTTGCATTATAATAATTGACTCTGCTATTTATTTGCGGTTTACCAGCTAACAGACAAAAGAGAAGGCGTATCTCCATTCTCAGACCAAATCCATTGTTTTGCAGCTAGAAATGATGAAGGCAGAAGGCATACACGGGGACAAGCCAGGGTCTGTGGGTTTCAGGGAGGGAGGTGGAAGAATTCATGAAAGATAAGCATAGTCATATCATGTCGTCATCCTTAAAATGAATATGTTCTAACTCTACTAGTTTATCGCTTCCCCTGAAAAATTTTATTGTTCAAAGATTCTACATTTCTGAGATGTAATCCAACCATGGCAGCACAAGTAGAGGTCATCTCCTCTAGGTCTGAGATAATTAATGAAGGCAAATGGGCAGTGCATAAGGGATTTAAGAAAATTAATTTAATAAATCTTTGTGAGGATATTTTACATGGCTGGCTCTGTGCTAAGTGCTGTGGGAAATACAGGAGCTCGATAACGCAAGGTCACTCGCTCAAGTAAGACACATATCCAAGGAAAACAAAAAGAAAGATGACAGGCTTGTTAAAATAATAACAAACTTTAAAAGTAATTGTTCAAACATTCTACAATTAAGCCAAGATAGAATACTGACCATCTGCAGCAGTGTTTCTCAACCTTCCTAATGCTGCAATGTATTTTCATTGTTAAAAAAGGGGTCACGACCCACAGGTTGAGAACTGCCGATCTACAGTTTCCATCACCTTTCTTTTGGGGTTCAAGTTCTATGCCACATTGACACACAGATAAACTTAATCTTTTTACGTGATTTGTATCATTACTTTAGCCGATCGTGATGTGTTTTGTATTTTACGTCTAATACACAACTTTAGGTCATTTAATTATGGGACAGAATGAAGACTAAAAATAATGACTTGGTGACTATTAACAGAAACCCCCTCTGGATATAATGTGCATTTTGATACATACACTTTATTATGAATAATCAAACCCTGCATAAATTTACCTAAACTATAAAAACAAATTTTACTTCCAAGTACGAAAGATTTTTGTTTTTTCAATATAAAAATGTCTTTATTTTAACTCACTTTTATTACTTTTGAAACCAGTGCAGAAGTACACAGTATAGTAAAGCGAACCCCCCATGTGTCCAGCCTCAATAATGATCAACTCATGGTCAATCTTGTTTCCCACCTACTGCCCACCTCCCACATGTATATCGATATGAATAAATAGAAATAATTTTAATTGGATGTGCTAGAAGTTTAAAAAAACAATCTGTGAGAGATGATTTAGTGAAGATCAAAGAAGCAATTGTAAGATTTTACAAAATCTGGAAGCTCAAACAGGTACAGGTCAATTGCTGGAAGGTGCTGAGGATCTGAAGGCTCTTGTCCAGGGTGGCTGTGGTCTGGTCCTTGATCTCCACTGGCTGCAGGACAGAGGTGGGTGGATTGAGAGAGCTGAGCAGGAAGGAAGCCTATAGGTCACAGCTGTCATTTGTTTACAGCTTTGCCTGCAGCTGCCTTTACTTCTGAATCTCTGACCAGTGCTTCTCATTGACAGAATCTCATTTACTAGGAACTTATTTTGGGACATGTAGCCCCAGCTTCTCCACTATGATGCAAAGGACAATACAGATGAGGATAGATATGAGTCTAAGCTGATGGCAACGTGGGACAGCACCATACACACACATAAACAACTGTGTTCAAAACCTTCAACAACCTTAAAAGGCAGGCACTATTCATCTTGTTTTTACAGATGAGTTAACTGGTACATGAAAGGTTAAGTAACTCATCCAAGGCCACACAGCTGGCAGAGCCATCATGTAACCCCATGTTATATATAAATCCAAAGTCCTTGCTCCTCTCCTACCCACTACATGTATTTCCCAACATTATATCAACAAGTACATCTTCAAATACCCCTTTTATGATTTATTTTATTCCATCTAATGCATTTCATTGATCTTCCAGGTTAGTTAAGTTATTAAGATAGGAAATTACAATAGATCAATGCGACCTATTCTTGATAAAACTGTGAGCTCCTTTCCTCCCTAATCACTTATATGTTTTATTTTTAATCTCCGATTCTAGGTTCTAGGGCAATAGCCACACCACGGCCATCTGTCAAAATTTAATTTCTTCTTCTTTCTAAAGTATATACTGAGACTTCTAGTGAAACATAAAGATGTGAACTCTCCTGATTGCTATTAGTAACTCCCAAATCCTTGGTGACAAAGCAAAAGGAAAATTATGAAACAACAACAATAAAAAAATATTGGAATAGAACAGATGAACAAGGAGTAACTCCCTTAATGGACCTGGAGGGTGAGTATGTAAGGAAGCAATAAGAATAAGGAGATTGCAGAGAACATAAACCTATCTGGGGGGTGGGGAACACATATTGGAGATTCCATAGTTTTAAAAGTCAGCTCCAAGTGGGACTAAAAGAAATTGACTGAAAGTCTATACAAAACATTTTCATCTCATTGGCTGAGGACGATCAGCACCTGCCCTTCGCTTTCCTTACATGTGACTGTGAACTTGAGCACTACAACCAGCTAAAGGGAGAGGAGGTATGATGAAAAGAAGGAGTAATCCAAAGTGTACACACTGAGTTTGAAACCTCAAGCTTCCTCGCGCACTTTACTTCCCCTTAATCCCTGGCAGCCAGATTTATATTGTTACGCAGACATAATATCTTGATTCTGACAAAATTAAATAACTAAATAATAGAGATAAAGATAGCAATGGTCACAGGGCCAAGACAGCCCAACCATACGATTCTACAGTGACCCCACTAAGATGAAATCATGTGTACAGATTTCTAGAATTTCACTGTTGAATATGAAAGAAGAAACAAAAATCATCAGAAGAAGGAAAAGAAATTAACAGATGAAAAGGCTACATGAGGATATGAGAAAAGATGATGCCGAGAGATAAAAATCTAAAATAAAACAAAAACAAATAAAAACAAAGCCACAACCATCTTTATACCCACCCACCTTCACAACGGTAAAATTCAGTGCATCAACAAGAACAGAATGCCATGAAAAGAAATGTCTGGAGAACTACACACACACAAATACTGGAAAAGATGCACCTTAATTTTAGGAAATCTCCCCCAAAGGAAGCAGAAAAAGACAAAGATGGAAATAGGAAAGGTAAAACAAACAAAATAAAAGATAATCAAAAGACTAGTTTACTTTTGTCAACAACCAAGCAATATAAATTATACAAGAAGTGAGCTAAGATATTAAAGGTGAGAAAGACCATAGCAGCCCCTGATAGCGGAGAGCTGACCCGGCATTCTGAGCTGGGCTTTGACCTTGCTAGAAACTGACCTACCACTCAGGACTGACTGGGCCTTGCTGTTTTCCTATTCAGCACACACTATTTCACAGGAAATTAATATTAGACAAGGCTACTCTATGACCATGATGAAACAAGACACAAATAAGACTACTCTATCACACGATGAGCACAGACAGAAATAAGAACATCATCTAAACCACAAAACACCCTAGTAGCCCCATTCCTAATATGAATAAGTGCTGCTTCATTACCAATTACAATTTTAGCAAGCCTTCATTTCTCCCACCTTCTAGAAAGAAAGGACCCCACGTAATCATCCCTACTTCCTGACAGCATCCAATGGAGAGCAGAACCCAGTGCCTTACCCTTCTCAAACTCGCTGAACACAAAAACAAACCTTATAACTAGTGCTTTAGGGAATCCTACTTCTGAAATGTCGTGAGCTTTATCAAAGGTATTTTTAAAAAGTTATCAACCATATTTTTGGGGAAAATACTGCAAAATAAAGCAAACAAACAAAAATGTTGAGCAATCAAAGACACGGACACGTGGAAAAAGAAATTCAACCCTAAGGAGAAGCCCATGAAAAACCAAGATGATGGTAAAGAAAGAATGCAAGACAAGAGCTGTGCGGAAAATCTGGGCTGCAAATGCTCAGGTGGAAACAGAAAAATGGGAAACTTCTCTATTACACATTAATTAATTAAATTTAACAAGAACTCTGATGTGTTTAAATATGTCAAGAGGAAATATATGTTGTTGCCTAAAAGTTTGGGAATTAATTAATAATCAATATAATGAAAAATTTAAAAATATGGAAATTATTAACTCAAACCCAAATATATATACATAAATACATATAAAAACATATACATGATATATTTATAAATACAATATATTTATATTATACATTTTTCTTTATATATAAATATACATACACATAAATACATATAGTATTATGTATACATACATATAAATACATATAGTATTATGTATGTATATTTATATATAAAGAAAATGTATAGTCATATTAGATTGGCTGGCTGAACAACAGGAATTTCATAGACAAATAATAAAAATTCTGAAATTGATTTAACCTGTGATATAATCATATTTTAGTATGGAAAGATGAGCAACTTGTGTGTAGAATGAATGATGTAAGATAAGTAACTATTTTAAATTATAGAAATTTGATGAAAAGTTTACAATATCAATAGTAACAATGTAAGCATTTCACTTAGAAATATGAAGTTGGTTGACTGGCAAAACAATAGTTTTAGAAAACCATGTGTATGAAGCATTTTAGGGGAGTAAAAATCAAAAACAGAATGACAACAGACGAGCTAATGGAACAGAATTGTCATGGGGGCTCTGGGAGCAAATGTAAAAAATTGTGGCAGGTGAGATAAGAGATACAGCCAGGGTGTGGATGCTGCCGGCCTTGCAGGCTTTGTTAGGAAGTTTGGAAGCCAGGCTAATTGAAAGGAGAAGTCACTGCAGGTTAAAAGCTGAGAAGCAATAATCTTCAAATTTTCCTTTGCATAGAGGATTTGGCAACCATATGAAGACCGTTTCTGAGAGGTCCAAAACAATGAGGAGACAGAAGTCAGGAGGCTCTTGACATATTCAGGAGATAGAAGATGGGTTGGGGTCAGGGTGGTCAGCAATAGGGGAAGAGTTAGCCACGTGAAAGACAAATTTAGAAAGAAACATTAGCCATAGGTAGTGGTATCGTCTATGGGCCGTCAAGCACAACTCAGTTAACTGAGTGGAACACAGAAAAGGGACAGAGTTTCAGCCATCAAACGGGGAATGCGAAGTTCAATTTGAGACCTTTAGAATTTAAGCTGAATTTGAGAGGAGTTGCCACATACGCAGCTCCAAGGAGAAATCTAAGCTGCAAACCTGCTCTTAAGAGGCAGCTCTATACTGCTGCCAGGATGTATAGAAGTTGACACAACAGGCTTGATGGGAAAAGCTGGTTATAAAAGAAAATATTAAAAAGGGAGAGAGAGGGTGCCTGGGATAATGCTTGAGAAATGCAAATGTTTTAAGGTTGGTTAAAGGGGGAAGAAGTGGCATAAAAAAGGCCAGAGCAGAAACAGTCAGAGACGCAGCGGCAGGAAGGAAGGTGAGAAGGGTGACCCTGCCTTAGGGTTAGCGGTGGTCAATGCGGCTGCGTCAGTACAGGGATGGGGAGAAGCCAGACCAGGGCCCACTAAGACGTCAAAAGCAGGAAATGCGGATGACTGTTAATAAATTAGGCTATGAAGGGGGAAAAGAGGAGTCACACACCACCCCCAGGAGTTGGCTTTCCTTTAGGTCGTCTTCCTTTCCTAGAGAAAGTCGGTATTTTGTTCAGGGTGAGTGAGGCTGAACGGTGCTCAGCTTTCAGTTCCTCGGGATCTGAATAGCGCTGCCATCCTGCCAAGTCCCCATCACCAGACTGTTTGCATTTGTCACGTGTTGTTCTCACTTTCTTCCTTGTGCCCCCTTTCTAAAGACGCCATGAGCTCCTCAGCCTCTTCCCAGGGATCCTGGGGAGCGTATATCACTGTTGCTCATCAGAACCATTGACCACTGTGAACCCAAAATTCATTTCCGAAATCTTCCCTGGAAGATTGAGTCTCCTCCCCATTTAAAGACTCACCTTAGGAAATCCTGTACACTTTTCCCCTGGATTTTTGACATCTAGGTTCAAGTCTGCTCAAGGCTCTTCTTTCAAGAGAGTAACTTTTCAGTAAAGCAAGTTTATAGTTCCTTATATTCTCTGCATTTAACTGAACGAAACGTCTAGCAGACATCTAAAAACTTGAAACCCCCATCACTGCATTCTGCTCTGTACCATACAGGAGACCCAATATTGAAATAATGTCCCCAGGGAGTTGAGTGGCTTGGCCTATACACATATGTTCATCCACTCAGCAAATATTTATTTAGTGCCCACTGTGTGCCAAAATGATATGATTTATTTTCCTTTCTCCTATCATCTCTTTTTATGATCTATTTCAAATAAATTTTATATACATGAAGGCTACAGTATTTGAAACGATAAATAAATCAATAACGCAGTGCCTCAGCTCAATTCAAACCCGCAAATAATTTCAAAATCCCAGTCCTGGGGCCAACCCAATTTTAATGCTGTTTCAAATACATGTATTTAAAATAGCTACCATACATCGATGTTTACTACGGTCCAAGTAGTGTTGTAGGCATTTGTACATATTGACATGTGTAATCCCCAGAACAACCTTATGATACATCTTTATTTTTTAACACATGGAAAAAATAAGTTATTTTACAAATTGCATACATTGGTAGTAGAAGATAGCAATTAATGAACTGAAGTTGACAGTCCAGATGTGTCAGGCCCCACGCTGAGGAATTTACAGCATAGATTTAAGGAATAGAGGCGCCTACAGAGAAATCAATGCAAAAATCCTGGAAAGAATAGAACGACCACAAAGAAGAGGACGAGAAGAACAGCAAAACCACTTGCCATAAGAAGGACACTAGTCCCCATACCCATTCAATCTCATCTGAGGCTCACATTTTGAGGGTTTACGCTCTGCTTTTGAACCCTAACTGTTAATAACCTTTCACTAGATTTTACAACCCAGAATATATGATAATATTTAAGGTTACATAGCGCTCATCAATTAGAACATACAAAATGCACCTCTTTGATCAAGAAGGAACCCTGAGTGTTTAATTCCTTCCACTGGCCTCCATTAAATTTCCACATATTAGTTGGATTTCGCTGGCTCTTATAGATGAATTTTTTTTTTGGGGGGGGGAAATGTAAGAATTATCTAACACAGAGAACAGAAAACAATCGTTACTAGCCAGCTAAATGACGAAATGTAGAGCTTTGTAAAAACAGACTAACCCAGGGCTTAACTGTTGTCCTTGAGAGGTTTTTTGTTTGTTTGTTTTTTACTTTGTCCTGTCCAAGAGGGTCAGAAGTTTAAAGTATTTGAGTTCCATGATCAAGAGATTGACATTCCATCAATCAAACCCCCCAGAGGGTTTTCTAAAAAACACTATATTTGGGTGAAATCCTGATGAAAAAGGTAGAATATCCGTTGTTATGGAAGTAGAGAGTCAGACCACTAAAACCCCTAACTCCCGTGAATTAGTGGTTATTATATGTGAAGGAAAACACAAACTTTGTTAATACTTCTTCCATCCACTGTGAAATATTGAAACTCAGCTGTGATGTAGCATTTAAGTGCACGTCGAATCAAGAGTCCAGTAATAGAAATTGCCTTTTTGCAGTAGAAAACAGGGTTAGAAGGAAACCAAAATAACACATAAAACAGATCTCCATGGAGAAAATTGAAGGCTGTTTCTAGCATGTAAAGATGGAGGATACAATTCCTGTTCTGTGAAAAGCTTTTTCCTGGGGTTTTAAATTTTCCTCTTGATTATGTGTGGAATCAAGGGGTGTCTGTGTGATTGCACCCATGCGTGACTCCGAGCCACAGAAATGGGGCAGACACAGACAGACGGTGACAGGCTCATTTTTAAGCCCAACCAGCAGGGACAGAAGTGAAGAACGGAAGGCAGATCATAAAGTTGGCACTCAATTTTCATTTCCAAACTCTATATCCTTCATTGGTTAAAACTAAGTTTACTTCACTAGGAAGTGACAGGTTCAGAACAAAACAGTCCTCTTCCTCTAGCTTATTTACCAATTTGTTTTGAATCATCCATATTCAGAGTTACGGGTATGGACGGATGATCTCTTAGCCTATTTCCTAATATATACATTGGAACAGGCTTGTAGGAAACAGCACAGTCCACAAATAATTATTTGTAATGGAGAAGAATGAGAAACAATCTACCTTCTAAAAGCAGAAACTTCCCTATCCATTAGAGGACATCAATACAAATTAGGTTTTCAACCAATTTTAAGGATAGAGGAGTCTGCTCACGCTGCTGTGTTTTGTGAACCAAATGAGATACGAATCAAATATCCCGTATAATCCTCATAGATGACTACATAGTGAGGTTTTATTTTTCCAAAGTCCTGGAATATTTAAAACATTATCCATTGTAATCCCTCAGTATTGGACAATGAGAGATTTATTTTTTTGCTCCTGTAACACATTTTTTAAAATTTAAGTTTTATCGGCTCGGCGCCTGTGGCTCAATCGGCTAAGGCGCCAGTCACGTACACCTAAGGTGGCGGGTTCGAATCCCCAGCCCGGGCCCGCCAAACAACAATGATGGCTGCAACCAAAAAATGGCC
>CAUYQV010130607.1:0-15931 GCA_963574575.1 Galagoides demidoff
CTGTGGTCCCAGCTACTTGGGAGGCCGAGGCAGGAGACTCGCTTGAGCCCAGGAGTTGGAGGTTGCTATGAGCTGTGATGCCATGGCACTCTACCCAGGGGGATAGCTTGAGGCTCTGTCTCAAAAAAAAAAAAAAAAAAATTGGTCTATAATAGCTATGTATTCTTCAGGTGATTTGCATATACCATCTTGCTCATCCGTGACCATGGCTAAGGAAAATGTTTTATGAGATTCACAAAATTCGAGAAATATCAATCAAAGCAGACAGAAACAAATGAAGCTCTGCCAGCAATATGGATCAGCTGAACAGGCTGAAACTTGCGTGGGAGAATCAGAAAGAGTGCTGTGGAGTGTGTTTCTTAGAAGTGAAATGTAGGGGCGGCGCCTATGGCTCAAGGGCCCTGGCCAAAACTGCAAAAAAAAAAAGAAGTGAAATGTGGGCTGTATCACAGTCTATCTCAAAACTTTCATAGTGACCCACGTGTACCGCTGTCAGAGGTTTATGTTGTTGCTGCTGTGGCTGGGGTAACTTTCTTAGTTTAACGCGGTAACTCTAGGAGTCCTGTGTTGCTCAACAGTCAGTCGGCTGAAGCAGGTGTATATAACCATTGTCCATCCACAGTCCCTCCCCTCAGCAAGCACGTCATCTGGTCAGGGTTCCTTGACCCAAAGCTTCATTTTGAAGGCTCTGGGCCATCCACATTCCCATTTAAGTTATGCTGTTGTAATTTCCCCCCTGACTTTAATCACAGGACAGGGCAGTACACCAGCATTCCATGGGTGGTCTGCATTCCAGACACACGTGTGCCCTTAAGCCATTGTGCAGTAGCAACTGATTTTCCCCTGTAGTTAAGATCAGTCACCCCAGCAAGTACAGTAACCCCATGTTTTTCCTGTTTATTCGTTGGCATGAGGACCAGGCAGCAGTCTCAACTTCCAGCTTAGTGGAACCATTATTGTGTCCTTTGATGGAAGCATTCCCACCTTTGGAACTAATACCTCTGGACTAGTAGAAACTAGAGTCTGTGATAAGCAAAAAGCTCACTAGTGGATCGCAAGGGATAATAATGAAAGAAGCTGTGCCCATGTTCACCCCTCACTTCCCAGACCCGAGTCCAGCCAGGGAAGCAAAGAGCACTGTGTCAGCTCTCCTTCTGCCTTCCCAGTCATGGGCCACGTGTCTCCTGTGGCCACTCTGAGAATGTACAGGGATTCTGGAAAGTACAGTCCAGCCTGGCCAAGTCGACACATCACAAAGCCACCACACAAGGTTGGTAAGTGCTATGGAGGGAAAATGAGCAGGAAGGACAGAGGAGAGCCAGGAAACGGGGCAGGTCTCCATCTGTCACGGTAGCAGCAGCGGCATAAGAGCGTAATACTGAACAAACGTGAAGGGAGAGAGGTGATGATGTTGTGGGTGTCTGGGAGAAGCACGTTCTGAGTCAGAGAACCTCTGCTCCAGGTTCTGTACTCATAAAAGGGGGAAATATCAGCACCCACCTCCACCTCCTAGGACGGTATCGGCACCCACCTCGACCCCCTAGGACGGTATCGGCACCCACCACGACCTCATAGGATGACTCGGCACCCACCTCCACCTCCTAGGACGATATCGGCCCCCACCTCCACCCCCTAGGACAGTATTGGCACCCACCACGACCTCATAGGACAGTATCAGCACCCACCTCGACCTCATAGTACAATATCCCTACTCACCTCGACCTTGTAGGGCCGTCTCGGCACCCACCTCCACCTCCTAGGACGATATCGGCACCCACCTCCACCTCCTAGGACGGTATCGGCACCCACCTCAACCCCCTAGGACGGTATCGGCACCCACCTCCACCCCCTAGGACGGTATCGGCACCCACCTCCACCTCCTAGGACGATATCGGTACTCACCTTGACCTTATATGACAATCTCACTTGTAGCAGCCTATATAGCTTATGGCAAGGAGGAGTGAGAGTCATAAGAAACTCCTGTCACAGCTCGGTAATGTAATACCTTGGTGAAAAGCACTTGGGGAGAGATTTGGCTCTCCTAACAAACATGAGAGCTCGCAAGAGGACAGCATCAGTGATTGGCATTCTCTACACCTGCGGTGTTAAGTGCCATGGGAGTGTGTCTACAAGAGGCTGGAGGAGCAGGCATTTGGGAGCGCGCATTCTGTCAGGGACCTGCTCACTTAGAGTCTGTCACTTCTCCTGCCTGTGCGTCTCTCTCTATGAAAGACTGCTAAGATGTATTCGTCTTACTAAGACTTCTTTACTCCCTCAAATACTGTCTTTCTCTCTCTCTTCCTTCTGCTAAAGAGCCCTCAGGCACTTAAGAGCAATTTTTCTGAGCAAAGTACCCTAGTGGTCTGCACCTCGAACCTAAATAAGCTGGGGGCTGGAGACTTGGCCAGACAATCAGTACCTTGACCTCATAGGACAATGTCGGCACCCACCTCTACCTCATAATACATATCACTACCCACCTTGACCTTGTAGGACGACTCGGCACCCACCACGACCTCATAGGACAGTATCAGCACCCACCTCGACCTCATAGTACAATATCACTACTCACCTCGACCTTGTAGGACCGTCTCGGCACCCACCTCGACTTTGTAGGACCATCTCAGCACCCACCTTGACCTCGTAGGACAGTATCGGTACTCACTTCAACTTTTATGAAGATAAAACAAGGTACTATATGCCAAGCACTTAGAATAATGCCCAGAATTTGAAAAATAGCTTATTATTAAATGCTTTAAAATATTAAATTATTATCGAGCATTATTATTAAATGCTTATATAAAGTGCCACTACTGGCTTGGCACCTGTAGCACAGTGGTTATGGTGCCAGTCACATACACCAAGGGTGGTGGGTTCAAACCCAGCCTGGGCTAGCTAAAAACAATGACAATTGCAACAAAAAATAGCTGGATGCAGTGGTGGGCACCTATAGTCCCAGCTACATGAGAGGCTGAGGCAAGAGAATCGCTTAAGCCCAAGAGTTTGAGGTTGCTGTGAGCTGTGATGCCACAGCACTCTACTGAGGGCAATATAGTGAGACTCTGTCTCAAAAAAAAAAGTGCTATTATTTGTGGTATAGTCAGTACCATATGATTCATAAAGCCCTTGCTGTAATAGTTCAGATGTGACAGCGATCAGGAAAATAACCACATTTAATATTATTGCCATCTCATTCTTACCAGATCCAAACTGGCCAGTAATTCCATAGTATCACTCAATTCTACTAGGTTAATGGGCCTCAGATTTACTGTACATTTCTTTAGCTGGAATTCTTCTTTGCATCTTAATTTAAATGTTTACTTTTTCTTTTCTGTTTTTGTTTTGTTTTGATTTTGAGACAGAATCTTAAGCTGTTGCCCTGAGTAGAATGCCGTGGTGTCATAGCTCAGAGTAACCTCCAACTCTTGGGCTCAAGTGATCCTCTTGCCTCATATTTTTCTGTTTTTAGTAGAGATGGAAGTCTTGATTTTGGTGGGGCTGGTCTCCAACTCGTGAGCTCAAGCTATCCACCTCCTTGGCCTCCCAGAGTACTAGAATTACAGGTGTGAGCCACGGTGCCTGGCCTGTTGTCATATTACGTATTAAAATTAAAACACGTTGCATGTTTGTTATTAAGATTATATTTCAACATATCTTTGAGGGAGAATAAAAAATAACAATAAGAACGATTACAAAGTATTACCTTGTTCCAGTGGCTAGTTTTAGCATCTTATTAGTGGAATGAGCTAGAATGCGTTTCCTAAAATGATAAGAGATAAAATACACAATATCATTCATTGTGTTCTAGCCAAAAATGTTTAACTTGAATCTCTGTCACCTTTATACTGAACTTCCAGTTTACAGGAAATACAGAGGTAGAAGAACAAGGGGATGACTTCCCTGGAAGCCTGCAGACAGATCCAGAATACGGCAGTCACAAGACGTGCATCTCTTCAGCAAATCTGTGTCACAGGTGACAATTCCAGATTTTAAGAGTATCAACATGATACTTTTTTGAGATAGAGCCTCAAGCTGTCACCCTGGGTAGGGTGCAGTGGCGTCACAGCTCACAGCAACCTCCAACTCCTGGGCTTATGCAATTCTCTTGCCTCAGCCTCCCGAGTAGCTGGGAGTACAGGCACCTGCCACAACGCCCAGCTGTTTTTTGGTTATAGTTGTCTTTGTTTGGCAGGTCCGGGCTGGATTCAAACCTGCCATCTCTGGTGTATGTGGCTGGTGCCTTAGTCACTCGAGCTACAGGCACCAAGCCAACATGTCACTGTTTCAAAATGACCTTTGGGCACTGTTCTCTCTGTGGAGGAGAGAGCAGCTGCAGGGAGCAGCTCTGTGCGACCACTTTGCCAGCACCTCTCACGTGGGCACCACTCCACCGCATGCCACCGGGGCTGGTGCTTCTCAACTCTTGGGTCTTGCCTAGAGTTTCCTTGTGATGACCAGGCTGGAAATACTCCATCTTACTGGGTGCCTGAGCATCTGTAACCACGGGCCCAGTATTTGGCCAAAAGGAAACAGAAATTGGCAGGTAAATTCCCCCTTGTTCCCACCAGACTTTCCTGAAATGCATTAATTTACCCAGCCTCCCGGAGGATAGCCCCACAGGAACAAGGGCCTGGGGCCACACACTCAGACTCGCCCTGGGTCTCCGCTGCCCCCACCTCCCTGCAGCCTTGGGGGCACACTGTGGACAGTGTAGCACCTGGGTGCTTCCTCCCAGCTCTGCTTGCAGCTACGACACCCAGAGGCAAAGTGTGGAGCTAGAACATCCTGGGGGATAATTGGAAAAACCTGTGTATAGAATGGGTTTTAGAGGATACTAAGGAATTACTCCTTTTTTAATGTGATTATGTTATTTTGGTAGGCAAGAAGTATTTTCCTCACACGTGCATACTGAAGTCTTAAAAGTGGAATGATATGCTTTAGTTCACTTTTAAAATGCTTCAGCACTGAAAAAAAGTTAATTAGAGGAAAAATATGTTTCTCTTTGGCTTTCTCAGACGCTAATGATGTTAATCAGGGTCAAATTTTGATTTTAAAAAAGGAGGCCCAAAAATGATGAAAAGCTAAATAAGATAACTTAATTTTATGCCAATTTTTATTAATTTTCACAGTTTCTCCGTCATGTAGCATATATCACAAATTTAAGAAAAAAATTATAACAGGGGTTTATTACTTTTACATATATGAAAAATATATGTGAAATATATATGTATACTTTTTTTATATAATATGATATATAAACTGAAGTCTAGAAAATTAAAATGACATCCAAGGTTAATGGTAAACCAACAAGGAGGTGAGTAATAAAGTAGAGTTCATTTAGCTTTCTCTAGGACCGTATCCCCTCTTTTACACATTGGCACATCAGAACTGTAAACAAAGAAAACTAGAAACAGATCCTGGAATAATCTGAACATACTCCCCTCACCTTTCCTTGGCTATACAATTCTACTGACAGTTGGTAAAGTTATAATTTTATCAATGTAATTTTTTTTTGTTTTGAGACAGGGTCTCATTTTGTCACCCTTGGTAGAGTACAGTGGTATCACAGCTCACAGCAACCTCAAACTCCTGGGCTCAGACGATCCTTCTACCTCAGCCTCCTGAGTAGCTGGGACTACTACTACAGGGGCCTGCTGCAATGCCTGGCTATTTTTAGAGACGGGGTCTTGCTCTTGCTCAGGCTGATCTTGAACTCCTGAGCTCAAGCAATCCACCTGTCTCAGCCTCCCTGGATAATGAGTGTAGAATTCAAAGGAGCAAAGGCTTCAGCAGTTTGCCTGGAGCTTATAGCAAGAAAATGGACACTTCTTCTTTATTAAATGTATGTTTCACTTCCTTATTCTTTCCCCAAAATAAACATGATTGTGTATCTTTTCTGTTTTTTGAGACAGGGTCTCGCTCTGTCACCCAAGCTGGAGTGCAATGATGAGATCATAGCTCACTGGAGCCTCAAAGTCTTGGGTTCAAGCAATCCTCCAACCTCGGCCCTTAAGTAGTTGGGACAACAGGTGAAAGCCACCATGCCAGCCTAATTTATTTTTTATTATTTATTTATTTATTTATTTGAGACAGAGTCTCACTATGTCACCCTTGGTAGAGTGCTGTGGCATCACAGCAACCTCAAACAATTGGGCTTAAGTGATTCTCTTGCCTCAGCCTTCTAAGTAACTGGGACTATAGGCATCCGCCACAATGCCTGGCTATTTTTTTGTTGGAGTTGTCATTCTTATTTAGCTGGACCTTGGGCTTGAACCTGAGGCCTCAGTGTATGTGGCTGGCTCTGTAACTACTGTGCTATGGGTACTGAGCCCAGACTAATTTATTTTTTATTTTTATAGACAGGGTCTCGTTATGTTGCCCAGGCTCGTGTTGAACTTCTGGGCTCAAGTGATCCTCCTGACTTCACAAAGTGCTAGGATTATGGTGCGGTCCACCTCACCTACACTATAGGGGCTCTGATACACACGCTCGCTATGATAAAGAGCACAGTCTCTCTCCATGAAGAATTAGGGGCCCACACTGTCAGCAGTGCCAATATTAAGAAACCCTCATTTAGACCAGCCTGAGCAAGTGAGCCCTCATCTCTACTAAAAATAGAAAAATTAGCCAGATGTTGTGCCAGATGCCTGTAGTCCCAGGCACTCAGGTGGCTGAGGAAGGATTGCTTGAACCCAGGAGTTGGAGGTTGCTGTGAGCTAGGCTGAGGCCATGGCCCTGTACCCAGGGCATCTCACAGTGAGACTATCTCAAAAGAAACTCTGATTGAAATCAGTTCATTTTCTTTTAAACTTCATAAAAATGTTTCTTAAGTAAGTGTTTCAATGAGAAGGCACTATCTCATGGAATCAGCCCATCAGCCTATCTTACTATCATCAAACCTATCTTAGAAGTGAGGAAACAGAGGGATAGTGAACTTGTCTAATTCAGCCAGTAAATAGCTGAATTTGGAGTCTGTGGTGCCAGAGATCCCAAGCTTAGCTAATAGGCTGTAACTTATATCACTGCTATAAATGGAAACCAGTATCACATGCAGTATAAAAACATGCAAGTAAATCTAAATAATAGCAAAATAGTGTTAAGCTCTAGCCAGATACTCTTGTCTGCTGACATCTTTGGGCCTCAATCTGTGCTCTCTTAAAGGTAAGCCTAAAAAACAGCAAAAAGGGCCAGGCATGGTGGCACTAATCCCAGCACTCTGGGAGGCCAAGGAAGGTGGATTGCTTGAGTTTAGGAGTTTGAGATCAGCCTGAGCAAGAGCCAGACCCTAGGGCGGCACTTTGGCTCAGTGAGCAGGGCCCTGGCCCCATATACCGAGGGTGGCAGCGTGGCAGGTTGGAACCTGGCCCCAGTCAAACTGCAACAACAAAAAAATAGCCGGGTATTGTGGCAGACACCTGTAGTCCCAGCTACTCAGAAGGCCGAGGCAAGAGAATCGGCTAAGCCCAAGGGCTGGAGGTTGCTGTGAGCTATGATGCCACGGCACTCTTCTGAGAGCGACAAAGTGAGACTCTGTCTCTTAAAAAAAAAAAAAAAAAAGAAGAGCCAGACCCTATTGTAGTGAAAATAGAGAAAAATTAGCCAGATATAATGGTGAGCATCTATAGTCCCAGTTACTTGGGATGCTGAGGCAGGAGGATCACTTGAACCCAGGAGTCTGAGGTTTCTGTGAGCTGTTATGCCATGGCACTCTACTCTGTATCAAGAAAAAAAGAGAAGGCTGTTGGGAAGCATCAAACCAAGATTTTTTCCTTGATCTCATCAGAAAAAATGAAAACAAATTTCAAAAGAATACCTTTTCTAAAATGTGATTCCTGTTATATAATACTGTGGGTGCCACTTAAAATCCCAGTTCTTCCATAATACAATACCCTGGATGGTTTGATTCTACCAGGTAGACTTGGGTTCAGAATTCTGGATCCAATGCTTACTATTGGTCTTGTATCAGACGTGCATTAGCTTCCATTCATAGAATTGGAAGCTGACTATCCCTAAGCTTATCTCTAGGGATAAGCTAACTTATCCCTACAGTAACACCTGCCTCATAGGGTTTGGTGAGAAGTGAGATGTAAGGAGTCTTGGAAGACTGCTGGCAGAAAATTACACACAGAGCAGAAAATAAATATTAGTTCCCTTCATTTCATGAGGGTTCTGTGGCCTCTTTCCAGCACTGGCCTCACTTCCCACATGCTTCCGTGATGACATAGCTCTCTGTGTCTTGGCAGGACAGGCAGTGCAGTTGGCCTCAGGACATCACAGGAAACTTTTGATCCTGTCCAGAGTGACTGCACAGGCCTTGTGGGAGGACAGGCCTTTTGAGCCATCCTGTGTGGCTGGGGAGGGTTGTTGATGATCCAGTGATAATTTATGGAAATTACAAGCATGACAGTGACTCTGATAGATGACACAAGTCCTGGAGGTTGCCAGAGGGAGGAAGGAAGCAGCGGAGAAGGAGGAGGCTTTGTTTTCAGGAATAGAATTGTGGGTCTGTCTGAATTTCTTTACACATACACACCTGCTTCAATTTTAGCCCTGCTATTTGGCTGTGCTGTCCTTGAGTCTACAGCTGAAGGCCATACTTTCATTATTCACAGTACCTTATAGGACTGGACTTGTAATTCTGTGTTATCAACTAAAGCAGAGTTCCAGCTGAGTGTTGGAACTATGGTCTACAATTTAGGCGTCCTCAAACTATGGCCCGCGGGCCACATGCAGCCCGCCTAGGACATTTACCTGGCCCGCCAGGTGTTTTTGCTGCTGCTGCCTGTCCTGCTTAGCAGCCAACTCGTCCTGGGGCCTGCAGTCCAGCCCTCCAACGGTCTGAGGGACAGTGAACTGGCCCCCTGTTTAAAAAGTTTGAGGACCCCTGTACATGGTAGGCAGAGGCCTTCTGTCTTTATGCTGTGATTCCTGATACCTTAATTTTTAAAAATTTATAAGGGTTGAGATTTTCATGTCATAATTAAGGATAATTAAAATGCAAATATTACTAGGGGTTTATACACTAATGTAGATTCAGAGTACCTCCTTCCCAGGAGAATGCAGACTTCGTAAGGACAGGTGCTTTGATTCAGACCCTGCCCCTCTGGTCTCCTCCTGGCCTCTTCCTCTTCAGTCACCCCTTTCACCTGGACATCCACTGACCCTTTCAGAGTCACTTTGTGGCAAACTTCTTCTAAATCCTCACCTTCCTCCTCACATTAAAGCAACCCTCTTTAACCAGCTGGGCTCCTGGAGCCCTTTGATATTGTTTTAAGAAGACACAGTTTGTGCCTTGGTGATGTGTTTACTTGTCAGTTTTCACCGCTAGAAACTTGTTCCTCCAAGTTGTGACATTGTGTGTTTCTTCTGTGTCCTCACTTTTAACGTGGTGACCGGTTTATGGAGATGCAGATGTTTAATGAAGTACTGAGGGACTGAGAAGGGTCCCTCACCCTGCAAGGCTCCAGGAAGGTCTCCAACGGCCCCTGTGAAGAGTGCAGGACAAGATCACTGCCTTTAAAAGCTCTATTCGGGCAGGATATCTTCCTGCCCACCAAGGTTTTCTTTTGTTAACTCCTTTTAATTCTGTGTCCAAATGGAAACCCAAAGTACAGCCCATAAACAAGGGATTTGGAAATACTTGGTCACATTTCAAGGTGGGACTGATTACCTAGCTCTCTGCTGTGTGCATTTCTTGGTTACTCTGATGCTGTGCAGACTTCAAGGATAATAACATTGAGGGAGGGTTGGAATATTTCTCCTTAGGAAAAACAAGTGGTTTTACTAGCAGAAACCAGACTCCTGTTGCTACAGGACTGGGGATTGTGTTGTGTAAAGCCTGAACGTCTCCAGCTGTGTGAGGATTGTGGCCTGCTCAGGTTGCTATGGTTGTGACTATGACAACTACTGAAAACAGAGGGATGCCAAAAAGAGGGCATGGTAATGGCCTTGGGTGTGAGGGAGCAAATGGCCACAATTGGGGGCTGCCGAGAGTCTCAGGGTTCCAGTGGCAGAGATTCAAAACCATCTTCTAAGATGTGACTTGCATATTTTCATTCTTTACCTTGAGGTAAACCCTCAGCTGCTCATAACTGATCCCTTTCACCCCCCAGCTCTGCTTTCTGTTGTTCTGAGGGAGGAGGTGGGTGGAGAGCAGTGGTGTTAGTACCTAGTGCCCAGCTCTAAGGGCTCTGGCAGCGGGAGCTACTGAACTAAGCCAACTGCGAATGTGTGTGGGGGAAAGTAACAGCTGCTGATTCCTAAGATATTTTTAAGTTGCACCCAGTTGGGATCTTATGTCTATATATGGTCCTTCAAGCTGAAGGACCTGGCGGAGGTGGGTGCGCTGAACAGACGCCTTGAAGCCACAGCACAGCAGCAGCCTGCCCTCTGGGAAACTCCAGCAAGGTTCAAAGGTGAACACTCATCTGACACGCTCAGCAACATTGTTGCCAGGCGTTTTTGAGATTCCAGGAGAGACTTCTGTGTTGAGTTTCCAGACCCATTCTAGAAAACAAACGTTTAGAGCGCAGCAGACTGAAGCTCCTGCAAACCAAAAAGGCAGCTGGTGGGGTTAATTTAGACTTTCTGACCTTGGCAGTGTCCTATCAATTTGGGAAAAGCAGCTCTGAATGGGCTCACAAAGGAACTACCCTCTCCTCTTCCCTATAGCAGCTACGAAGTGCCTACATGGTTTGAGTTTAGCAGAAAAACAATCAATTCTGGTCAATGGCAAACTTGACAGATGAAAAAATTCAGTTCAGTAGTCATAGAGCAAGTACAAGGTCCATGCTGGAAACTTTTTTCTTTCTTTTTTTTTTTTTTTTGCTTGATACACAGTCTTACTTTGTTGACCTTGGTAGAGTGCTATGGCATAATAGCTCACAGCAACCTCAAACTATTGGGAATCAAGCGATTATCTTGCCACAGCCTCCCAAGTAGATGGGGCTACAGGCACCTGCCAAACACCTATTTTTTTTTTTTTTTTTAGGGACAAGGTCTCATTCTTGCTCAGGCTGGTCTTGAACCTGTGAGCTAAGGCAGTCTACCTGCCTTGGCCTTCTAAGTGCTAGGGTTATGGGCTTGAGCCACCATGCCCAGTCCATGCTGGAAACTTAATAATTTTTAACCTATGGCCTGAGAGCCTCAAAATTATACGTCAAGTAGTACCTTCTAAAAAGTTCTGAAAAGCAGAGCATGATGGCTCACCCCCATAATCCCTGTACTCTAGGAAGCCGAGGCAGGCAGATCACCTGAGCTCACAAGTTCGAGCCCAGCCTAGCTAGAGAGAGACCCTGTCTCTAAAAAAGAAAATAGCCGGGCATCATGTCGGGTGCCTGTAGTCCCAGTTACAAAGAAGGCTGAGGCAAGAGAATCACTTCAGCTCAAGAGTTTGAGGTTGCTCTGAGCTGTGATATAATGGCACTCTACCAAGGGTGATAAAATAAAACTCTGTCTCAAAAAAAATGTTCTGGGCAGCACACGTGGCTCAAAGGAGTAGGGTGCCAGCCCCATATGCTGGAGGTGACAGGTTCAAATCCAGCCCCAGCCAAAAACTGGAAAAAAAAAAAAAGTTCTAAAAGACAGGCTTTTCAAAACCAAAAATCAATTTTTTCTTTTCTTTTTTTTTTTTTTTTTGAGACAGAGTCTTACTATGTTGCTCTCTGTAGAGTGTTGTAGCATTGCAGCTCACAGCAACCTCAAACTCTTGGGCTTCAGCAATTCTCTTGCCTCAGCCTCCCAAGTAGCTGGGCCTACAGGCTCCCGCTACAATACCCGGCTATTTTTTGTTGCAGATGTCATCGTTTCATTGGCCCATCGTTTAGCTGGGCTTACACCCGCCAGCCTCACTGTATGTTGCTGGCACTGTAACTACTGTGCTACGGGCGCTGAGCCACAAAAGTCAATTTCTATGTTGTGGTGCCTCAAAACACCAAAGTGATGTTGGCAATGATGAGTGGAGGAAATAGAAGTTTTATTAAATTATCCTGTTTATAAGTGCAACTGGAATTTAAATGCAACAAGTATATACATATTACTCACTTTTGAATACACAGAATCTAATTCTCCCGAACAGGTGAGGTCCCTGAATGATTCACTGTATCATTCCCTAAAATCTAGTCATTCCATTGCATGGACCTCATGTTCAAAAGAATAAACAGCTTGAAATGGTGTGTGGTTGGCGGAACAGTCCATCTTCCATTTTGCACATTAAACAAGGAGCTCTGTGTGTGACGCTCTGTTAGTTTTAGCAATAAATGAGTACACATTCCTGTACAGCAAGCCGCATGGACCAAGCTTTCCCACCTCCACTCTCTCCTACTATGTCAATTTAATTTGTCTTTGAGAAGCACTTATAACTGTATATTGGTTTGTCTTTAATGAAGCAAGATGCGCATTAAAATTTAAAGACCGTTGGCTCGGCGCCTGTGGCTCAAGTGGCTAGGGCGCCAGCCACATATACCTAAGGTGGCGGGTTCGAATCCAGCCCGGGCCCGTCAAACCAACAATGACAGCTGCAACCAAAAAATGGCTGGGCGTTGTGGTGGGCGCCTGTGGTCCCAGCTACTTGGGAGGCTGAGGCAGGAGACTTGCTTGAGCCCAGGAGTTGGAGGTTGCTGTGAGCTGTAAGGCCAGACCACTCTACCCAGGGGGAAAGCTTGAGGCTCTGTCTCAAAAAAAAAAAAAAATTAAAGACCATTGGTAAGGGTCAGGCTGTTGAGTGAGATTGTGTACATGTCCAAATCCACTTAGAATATATTTATTCTAATTTAGTTCATTCAGGAGGTGGAGAGATAAGGGAAATGGACTTTACTATCTTCAGATTGTACTTACTAGCTATGATCTTGAGCAAGTTTCATAACCTCTTAGCATTACCTTCCTTATTTATAAAATGGGGAAACTAACACCTAATACAGGATTAACTTCATGGGGCAGTATAACAAATAAATAGAAATAAGATCTATGAAGATCTTACAAGCCTATCAGAAGACATTCACAAATAGTAGTCAGAGAAAAAGCCTTATGTAGTGAACTAATTAGATGAAATTATGACATCTGAATAGTGTGCAGCCACAGCCCTTCTACCCAGCAGGTTGCGTTTCATCGGGTTACCAAGGACATGTTTGCCCAGGTTACATTTTCTAGTTGTTTGTTGCTCAGATGTGTTTTTCAGAGTCCGTTCATATTTCTGAGTCAGAAAAGAACAGCTATTCAAGAAATTCTGAGGCCCAGATTTAGTCACAGGATTTGAATTCAGAATTTCTTCCCTTAAGCACTAATAGCATTTGCTTTTAGTTTTATATGTAAATAAACCTGTTTATAATTATAAATAAGCAGAAAAAGCTGGCTAACGTGAGGGCAAGAAAGACGCTTCTAGTCTAAAAAAATCATCTTCAGGCTCGATGCTGGTTGCACAGTGGTTACACCACCAGCCACATACACCGAAGGTGGCGGGTTCAAACCTGGCCTGGGCCAGCTAAACAACTGCAACAAAAAATAGCCAGGTGTTGTGGCGGGCGCCTATAGTCCCAGCTACTTGGGAGGCTGAGGCAAGAGAATCTCTTAAGCCCAAGAGTTAGAGGTTGCTGTGAGCTGTGATGTCACAGCACCTACAGAGGGTGATGTAGTGAAACTCTGTCTCCAAAAAAAAAAAAATCTTTCAGCAACTTTAAATCCCCATCATTAACAAAACTTCTAGGTTTATTCAAGGATGGACTTGCTTGCTTTTATTATGGAATATTTCAAAACTACACAAAAGTAGACAGCAGAGTATAACAATCCATATGTACTCATTATTGGGCTTTGATAATGACAATCATGGCCAATCTTGTTTTATCTATACTCTCACTTTCCCTTCCTATTTTATTCATTTATTTATTTTCAGACACAGTGTGCTCTGTCACCCTGGGTAGAATATGATGGTGTCATCATAGCTCACTGTAATCGTACACTGCTGGGCTCAAGTGATCCTGTTGCCTCAGCCTCCCGAGCAGCTGGGATTACAGGTACCTGCCACCACACCCAGCTAATATTTTTTTCTATTTTTTTGCAGAGACAGGGGTTTAACTCTTGTTCCAGGTGGTCTTGAACTCCAGATCTTAAGCAGTCCTCCCACCTTGGCCTCCCAGAGGGCTAGGATTACATACCTGAGTCACCTCATGGGCCCCTCCCATTTTATTCTGAATCAAATCCTAGGCATATTATTTCACCTTTAAATATTTTAGTACATATTATTTAAAAGGTAAGGACTCAAAAATAATCATAACTATAATATCATCACCAATTTTTTTTTTTTTTGAGATAGAGTCTATGATGCCCTCACAGAAACCTCAAACTCTTGGGCTTAAGCATTCTCTTGCCTCAGCCTCCTGAGTAGCTGGGACTACTACTAGCCTGCCACAACACCTGGCTATTTTGTTGTTGTTGTTGCAGTTGTCATCATTGTTTAGCTGGCCCAGGCCAGGCTCAAACCTGGCAGTCTCAGTGTATGTGGCTGGCACCGTAACCACTGTGTTACGGGTGCTGAGCTTGTCACCAAAATTAATATTAACTTCCTAATACCATATAAAAAAATTCAATCAGGCTGGGTATGGTGACTCACACCTGTAATCCCAGCACTTTGAGAGGCTGAGGTAGTATTCTTTGAGCTCAGGAATTTGAGACTAGACAGGGAAAGACCCATTTCTGCAAAAATTTTTAAATAATTAGCAGGCATGTGTATTCTAGCTACTTGGGGGCCTGAGGCAGGAGCATTGCTTGAGCCCAGGTTGAGGCTGCAGTGACTGTGGTTAGGTGACTATACTCTAGCCTGGGTGACAGAATGAGAAAAAAAAGAAAAGAAAAAACATCCAGTCAGTGTTCAAATTTTCAGCATCTCACAAATGACACACATTGCTTGTTGTTTTTCAGATTGTTTGAATCAGGATGTAAATAAGTGCATGTTGCACCTGGTTGATTTTCTCTTATGTTTCTATTACGTCTAGGATTTTCCTTTACCTCTATTTTTTTCCTGAAACTCCTTTGTTGAAGAAATTGGGTTTTGCATAGTTTCTGTATGGTTTGGATTTTGCTGATTGTGCCCGTGTGGTATAATTTCAATATGTTCTTTACCACATTATTCTGTTCTTTATATTTCCTGTAAATTGGATATAGATAGAGGCTTGATCAGATTCTATTCTGCTGCAAGATGTCTTCATGGGCGATGGTATATTCTAACACAAAATCCCAGCTGTCTCTCTTGTGATACTAGTGAATGATTAATGGGTAGATCCATTAATCCACGAGGGGTTACAAAGTGGATACTCTAATACTTATTCAATCATTCCTATTTTTTAAAAAAACTGAAATACTTGAATAAAAAATCTACTGTTTTTTTTTTTTTTTTGAGACAGAGTCTCAAAGCAGTTGCCCTGGGTAGAGTGCCATGGTGACATCATAGCTCACAGCAACTTCCAACTCTTGGGCTCAAGTGATCCTCCTGTCTCAGTATTTTTTATTTTTAGTAAAGACAGGGTCTCGCTCTGGTTCAGGCTGTTTTAAGACCGGTAAGCCTAAGCAGTCCACCTGCCTTGGCCTCCCAGCGTGCTAGGATTATGGGCATAAGCCTCTGCGTCTGGCCAGAAAAAATCTTTAGAACTGGAAGACATCTTAGAAATCATGTAAAAATCTCCTTCGCTCATTTTAAAGGGGGTGAAACTGAAGCTCTGAGAGGTTAATTTAACTCTTCACAAACATATCTGTATTTTTGAGGCAGAGTCTCACTGTGTCACTCAGGCTAGAACGTGGTCTTTTTTTTTTTTTTTTTTGAGACAGAGCCTCAAGCTGTCCCCCTGGGTAGAGTGCCATGGCATCACAGCTCATAGCAACCTCCAACTCCTGGGCTCAAGCGAATCTCCTGCCTCCGCCTCCCAAGTAGCTGGGACCACAGGCG
>CAUYQV010130612.1:0-38447 GCA_963574575.1 Galagoides demidoff
TCCAGTGTTTTTCCTATTCTTTCTTTGAGGAAAGATACCTCAAAGATACCTCTTTTCTTCACCTTCAAAGAAAGAAAAGGGGTATCTTTGATGCACAATTTTTAAACATCTTTTTCTAGTCTGTTCATCTTTTTTTCCTGACTGAATATCATTTTTACCCTTCTTTCTAGATTGTGTAACTCATGTAAGATCTAATTTTGTTCAGAAAGAGTTTTGTTCAACTCTTCATAACTTTGTCATTTTTCTTTCCCTTCTTCCTTTTCTTTCTTTCTTTCTTTTTTTTTTTTTTTTTTTTTTGTGTGTGTGTGTGTGTGTGTGTGAATCTTTTTGGGCAAGTATTAAAAGCAGTTTTAAAAAACATCTCTAGACACTTTTTCACTCAAGAAAGGTGGGAGAGATCTATTAATGCTAGTAAGGATGGAATCTAGGGTAGCAGGGGGCAGGGGTAGGGAGCTCAGACTCTTCTTTAACCATTTCTCTCATAATCTAATTATCCTCTTTCTACCACAAAAGCACCGTTTCTCTGATCCTCTTCAAAGCTGATCTTCTTAACTAGACTCTTTATATCAGTGGTTAAAAATTGGAATTACAAGAAGGATCATAAAAAATGTATGTGCATTTTAGTATTCACGTTCTTATCTAAATAACTGAATCAGAATTTTCCACAGGTCCATAAAATACATGTATATGTAGTATATGGATAATATTAACTCTGGGAATTGGAGGAGTTTCTGGGAAACTTGGAAAATCATAGATGTTCCTCAGAGAAGATGTAGCTGGCAGTAGGGTTTAGCAGGGCAAAAGATGGGAGAAAAATGCTATATGAATAATTGCTCTACAACTCAAGCACAAATAAAAAGCTTATTAAAATAAAACAAAAACAGAACAGATATTGGATGTAAACAAGATTTTGAACCTCTAACAAGTTCCAAGAATATGTTAATGCTGGTATTTTGGGGACTAGACTTTGGAAACCACTGTTCTAGAGTAGTTCTAGAGTTTTCATAGAACAGCCTATGGAAAAAAACCTGGATGCTATAAGGAGTCATGGAATTTTTGAAGAATCAGAAAAGACTTGATATTGTTGGGATGAAGAAGACAAAGGGTAAATAAATGAGATATGAGGTTAGAGAATCAAGAAGGGGGTCAAGACTTGCAAAATCTAGAATTTATATTAAGATCAAAGAGTAGACATTGAAGATTTTAAAAGGCACAATCTGACATTAAACATTTTAAAACACCACTTTGTAGTGTGAAGAATAAAGAAAGGGATACAAAAATATTACTGAGGAAACAGTGGTAATCTAGGTGAGAGATGGCAGGATCTGCACTAGAACAATGACAGTAAGAAGTGAAAGATGGGGCAGCTGAGAAGAATATATAAGAAGAAATCAATTTAAATGCACTAAGACTGCCAGCATGACCAGAGGTTGCAGCCCCACAATAAACCAGGTTGCTGTACTAAAATGGTCAGTTAATCAAATCCCCATGGCACTCATCCCTAGGTAGTGAAGAACAAAAGATCAAAATGCAATTGTCTATATTTTTGTCTCTTCCCCAAATGAGTCAATAATATAACATAGAAATTACTGAATTATGTATAGAAGTTTATTATCAGGAGGATATCCAAATCATATGAGCAAGAAAAAGAAAACTCAGTTAAATCCTTATTTCTTGATTATATTCAGACCCTGAATATCTTTTGAGAATGTTATGAAAATCATTTCTCCTCATGTCTACAGATAACATTCTATTTACAATTTCAAAGGATTCTTAGTTTCCAATTTTTCCTTGGAAACTTCCCTCTACTGAAATATTAGTCCCATATTGATTATAGATTACAGCTTTAGAATCTTAACATGTATCTAGTGAGTGGCTTGAAGAACTTAAATCCATAAAAGTTGATGAAAATTTTCAAGTTTTGATCCTTTAAAGATAATAATATCTAAAATTGGGCATTTATGGTTGTCGTAAGGATTAAATAATGTTCATGAGAGTCCTTTATTAACTTTAATTGTTCTAAGAAAGGAATTTTTTTGTCATTAATAATGGTAATATAAGAAAAAGCATATCACTAGAAGAACTGTGATGTAGTCAAGTGAGTTATTCAAAGAAGTTGTTGAAACTAATTATTAGGAGAATTTGAGAATAGGCAATTGGACTCAACTTGGGTTTACATCATTTCACTGGACTATCCTGTATCCTGTTATCATTTAATACTTAATTCTTTGTTAGATGCAATTGTTGGAAAGAAGTTATAAATGTTCAGTAATCCCTAATATTTAATTTCATAAATGCTTCTACTAAATGATTCAACAGTACAGAGAAATACGTCAATATAAAGTCCATTTTGATGTCTTTTTATTATGACCCTCTAGTCTTGTTTCATTAATTTTACTATTGCCCAGAGTATTCATTAAATAACCAATACATTTCACTTTATTCTGAAGCTAAAATGGAGTTGCAAAATGTTTTCTATACTGCTCCTGGGAAAGCCTAATTGACCCAAGTAGGGCTATTAGTCTGTTTAAATTGTTGACACAATGTGGCTCCCTGCCTTCAAGGTTTCTAAGCCTTACTAGATGCCATTTTTTTAAGAAGGTTGACAAACAAAACATTTATTGTTTCCATCTTTGAGAAAAGGTAAATGACTTCACCAAGTTCCTTCCCATTTCCCTCTTAATAGAATTTGCAAACAAATTTAACCTTTAAAAGGATTATAAAATTAAATTAAAGCAAAGGACAAATTGACTAATTTGTGAAGTGTTTTAAGAAATGAACCAATGGGTCCGTAATTCTACCTGCTGTTTCCAGGCAATCTGTAGTGAGGTCCAGAATAAAATGGAGAGACGCTATTTGAAGATAACTTCTAGTTCAAAATCTTATCAACCATCTGTTAAAAATGTATTAAAATAATATGTTGACAAAACAAGTGATGTTTTCTGCCTTTAAATCTCTTTGACAAAGATACTTAACATGAAAACTGTATATTAAAGAAAAATAGCTACTCAGTATTGTCTTTGTTATCAGAGACAAGTAGCAGTCGACAGCTCGAGAAGATTGGTGTAAAATCTGGCTCTAGAGCCAAGATGGACTAAAACAACAAAACCATAGAAGGAAGTCCATTGGGTCCCCTGGGAAAACCAGATCTGTTAGTTTTATTCACTGAAAAGAAAAAGAAAGTCCAAGATTAGGAAAAAAAAATAAGGTTGTTCTCTTGGCTTCCCCCAGATGTGTGTATGTGTGCATCTGCCCAGCTACATGCATGTGTGCCTGTGTATTTTTAAGTAATTAATTAGGAAGAGCATAAACTGACTGTGAGAACTGTAGAAAGACCAGTCAAAGATCAACCTAATGATAATTACTGCAGGTATTAAGAAAAAGTGATAGAGAAAATGAGTTTCTGTGCCTTGGCCGTCCTCCTTTATATATGAAACCTCATATGAAAGTCAAGTGACTTTCATTTTCAGAATCTGATTTCCTGTTTGTGATTCATTTCAGTTTATTCAGAAAACACAGGATGTAAAATAACTGTAGAATAATGATAGACTCTCTTGAGGAGTGTGGAGATACGTGCAAAACTTTATATGCTGTGTCTTAAAACTTGTAGGTTTGTATTGATTCCAAAATCTATTCAAAGAAAAGGCAGCTGCACTGTGACAGTTTAGATTGCTCAATTTTTTCATGGGATTTGAAGTGAGAAAACTAAAATCTCTGCTTGTGGTTTTAAGTTTAACTTGTCACAGACATATTAGATTCATGGGCTAAATATGTGAGCATCTGCCTGCTCTAGAGAATAAGAAATGAAGATTTAGAGCCACAACTAACTCTTTCTCTCTCAAAAATGCATAAAATAAAAATATAAACACATTTTAAAGTTCTTATGTTCTTGAGAGAAATATGACTCAGCATTATATGGTAAACACACACACATATATATACACATTTGCAAATTCTCTTTTAATAATTCTTAGAAGTTTGTTTGACTTATCTCAAAACATTCATACAACTAATGAGAAGACAATGAAAACAGATTTTCTGATTTTGCACATGTAAAATTATGTCTATGCATATTGTTTCCAATGGCAACTCTATTAAATTCTACTAAAGATGAAAGTGTTTATAGAGCAAAAGATTTTCTCTATAGCAACACTGCTATCACACATATAAAACATTCAGGGCCACATTCATGCAGTAAGTTTCAAATCCAAAATTCTACTCTATACATGTTTTTGAGAATACACCTATGATGACCTATTAGCTCATAAATGAATTTAAACAAAAAGCTACTTTATAAGTTGAAGTTGGAGGACTGATAGTTATTTTAGTCTTTAGTGAGAAATATTTCTAGGTTACATACTACATGAATATCTGACAGTCCTGAAGAGGACATTAAAATATAATATATTTAAAAATAATTATACTCAGTTCAAAAAGTACACTTTCTAACAGCAAGCCACCCCCTTTCATCTGTTTATCATTATGTTGTTTAGCTTCATTTTAGTTAATTTTCACGTCTGTATTTCACCAATACCACACAGTCTTCATGCCTATATCTTTACAGTATGTTTTGAAATCTGGTAGATTAAGTACTCCAGCTTTATTCCTCCAAATTCACTTTTAAAATTGCTTTGCTTATTGTAGATCCTTCCAATTTCCAGGTTAATTTTAAAATCACCTTGACAATTACTACAAACGTCTTCTGGAAATTTTTTTGGAATTGGGCTAAAGCTAAGGTGGTATTTGTCACCTCAATAATACAATACTGAGTCTTCCTTTCATAAATATAGTAAATGTCAATATTTATTCAAGATTGCTCCAATTTCTCTCAGCACTGTTTTTTAGATTTCAGTGTGGGGGGTTATGATGTAATTCATTTTGTTTGTAAGTATTCTTTTTTTTTTTTTTTTTGGTAGTGTTTTGGCCGGGCTAGGTTTGAACCTGCCACCCTCAACATATAGGGCTGGTGCCCTACTCCTTGAGCTATAGGCACTGCCCTGTTTGTAAATATTCTATATTTGTTGGTATTTCTGTAAAGGAAATCATTAACTTATATTTTCTAATATTTTTCATATATGTAACTTTATAGGTTTTTTTTATGTATAAATTGTACATTCTACAACCTTACTGAAACCTTGTCTTAACTGTAGTAATTATTTTTAGTATAGATTATTTGGTTTTCTACCTAAATAATCATATTAGCTTCAAATTAAGACCATCTTACTTCTGTATTCTAATCTTTTTTCATCTTATTTATTTTTTGCCTTATTGCAACTTCAAGGATGTTCAATATGATATTGAATTAATGTGGTGAAAGCAGACATCTTTATTTTGTTCCTTATATCAAGGAGAAAAAAAACTTAGTCTCTTATCAAATACAGAGAGTGCCAAAACACGTACATACATTTTAAGAAAAAAAAGCTGTATTAAAATTGTATTACTTAAAATATACCAATGAAATTTGTTATCTTAAATACCGTATCTTGTATCTCCAGCAATTTCATCAGTAAACATGAACTGAGTAGCATAATTTTAATACAGTTCTTTTCTTTCTTAAAAAGTGTATACACTTTTTTGGCACCCTCTGTATATTGTGTGAGCTGTTTTTTTAAAATTTTTTATTAGACTTCTTTTTTTAAGAGACGTTTTAGATTTGCAACAATGTGCTCGCTTCGGCAGCACATATACCAAAATTAGATTTGCAACAATACTAAGAGGAAGTGCAGGGATTTACCAAATACTTCTAACTCTCATACATGCATAGCCGCTCCATTACCAACATCTCTCACTGGAGTGGTTCATTTGCTATAGTCAATGAATTAATTTACATTAATGTATCATCATCACTCAAAGTCCATAGTTCATATTAGGGTTCACTGTTGTTATTGCACATTATTTGGGTTTGTGAAAATGTGTAATGACAAGTATTGATCATTATAGTTTCATAAAAAATAGCTTCGCTGTTTTAAAAGCCCTTTGTGTCCTGCCTATTCATCCCTTCCTCATCCCTACTCCCTGGAAACCTCTGATTTTTTTTCCTTTATTAATCATAATTGTGTACATTGATGCATTTATGGGGTGCTGTGTACTAATTTGATATACAATGTGAAATGCTTACGTTGAACTGATTAACACATCTATCACCTTGCTTACTTATTTTATTGTGGTAAGACTATTATACTCTTTTCTTAATAGTTTTGAAATGTACCATTGCATTATGCATATTAGGTGAGGTTCCCCCAAATACCCTCCTCCCTCTCTCTCCTCTTCCCTTCTACTTTCTGAACTATAGTTATGTTTTACCATTCATATGAATGTATAGGAGATTATATATTGATTTTATAGTACTATTGAGCACATTGGATACTTTTTTTCCATTCTTGAGATACTTTATTAAGAAGAATATATTCCAGTTTCATCCAGGTAAACATAAAAGATGTGAACGCTCCATCTTTTTTATGGCTGCATAGTATTTCATGGTGTACATATATCACAATTTGTTAATCTATTCATGGGTCGATGGGCACTGGGGCTGTTTCCATGTCTTGGCAATTATGAATTGGGCTGCAACATACATTCTGGTGCAAATGTCTTTGTTGTAAAATGATTTTTGATCATCTCAGTATATACTTAGTAGAGGAATTCCAGAATCAAACAGTAGGTCTACTTTTAGTTTCTTGAGTATTCTCCAAATTTCCTTCCAAAAAGGTCATATTTGCTTCCATTCCCACCAACAGTGGAGAAGTATTCCCTTCTCTCTGCATCCATGCCAACATCTATAGTTTGGGGATTTTGTTATGTGGGCTAATCTTACAGGAGTTAGATGATATCTCAAAATGGTTTTGATTTGCATTTCTCTAATGATTAAAGATGATGAGCATTTTATCATGTGATTGTAGGCCATGCACCTGTCTGCTTCAGAGAAGTTTCTGTTCAAGTCTCTTGCCCACATAGAAAGTTCTTTTGTTCTTTTCTTACTGATTAGATTGAGTTCTCTGTGGATTCTAGTTATCAGACCTTTGTCAGAAGTATAACCTACAAAAATTTTCTCCAATTTTGAAGGTTGTCTGTTTGCTTTACTGTGTTCTTGGCTGTGCAGAAGCTTTTTAGTTTGATCAGATCCCAGTAATATATTTTTGGTGTTGTTTCCATTGCCTGTGGGTGGTTCTCATAAAATATTCTTCCAGGCTGATGTCTTCAAGTGTTTTCCCTGCACTCTCTTGTAGTATTTTTATAGTTTCATGTCTTAAGTTTCAATCTTTTATCCACTGACAACCTGTTTTTGTTAATGGAGTCCAATTTCAGTTTTCTACAGGTCGCCAGCCTATTCACCCAGCATTTGTCAAATAGGGAATCTTTCCCCAAATGAGAGTTTTTATAGGCTTATCAAGATCACATGATGGCTTGGCACCCTCATAGGCTAGGGTGCGAGCCACATACACCAGAGCTGGTGAGTTTAAACCCAACAGGGGTCTGCCAAACAACAATGACAATGATAGCCAAAAAAATAGGCATTCTGGTGGGCACCTGTACTCCCAGCTACTTGGGAGGCTGAGGCAAGAGAATTGCTTATGCCCAAGAGTATAAGGTTGCTGTGAGCTGTGATGCCATAGCACTCTACCATGGGAGACATAGTGAGACTCTGTCTCCAAAAATTTAAAAAAAAAAAAATCACATGACAATAAGTGGCTGGATTCATCTCTTAGTTCTCTATTTTGTTCCATAAATCTACCTCTCTATTTTTATGCCAATACTAAGCTTTTTTTTCAGTTTTTGGTCAGGGCTGAGTTTGAATCTACCACCTCTGGTATATGGGGCTGGTGCCCTGCTCCTTTGAGCCACAGATGCCACCCAATGCCAAGCTGTTTTGATTATTATATATTTATAATATAGTCTAAAGTCTGGTAATGTAATACCTCCTGATTTGTTTTTATTTCTGAGTAATGTATTGGCTATTCAAGGTTTTTTCTGATTCCAAATAAATTAAAGTACTATATTTTCAAGTCCTTTAAAGTATGACAGTGGTGCTTTAATAAGGATTACATTAAAGCTGTAGATTACTTTGGGTAGTATGGACATTTTAACAATGTTGATTCTTCCCAGTCATGAACATGCTATGTTTTTCAATTTGTTAACATCTTCAGTTATTTCTTTTCTCAGAGTTTCAGAATTTTCTTTATAGAGGTTTTTTCACATCCTTTGTTAGATAAATTCCCAATTATTTCATCTTTGTTGGCACTACTGTAGAAGGAATAGAGTGTTTAACTATATTTTCAGCTTGACTATTGTTGGCATAAATAAAAGCTACTGATTTGTAAGTATTGATTTTGTATCCTGAGACACTGCTGTAGTCCTTGATCACTTCTAAGAGTCTTGTAGTTGAGTCCCTGTGGTTTTCAAAGTATAGGATCAAATCATCCATTAAGAGTGAGAGTTTGATCTCCTCTGACCCCATTTGGAAACACTTTCTTGTCTGATTGTGATAGCTAAGACATCTATTAGTATGTTGAATAGCAGTTGGGACAATTGGCATCCTTACCTGGTTCCAGATCTGAGTGGAAATGTTTTCATTTTTACTTCATTCCATGTGATATTGGCTGTGGGTTTGCTGTATATGGCCTCTATGTGTCTAAGAAATGACCCTTCTAAGCCCATTTTCTTAAGTATTCTGATCATGAAAGGAAACTAGATATTATCAAAAGCTTTTTCTGGATCAATTGAGAGAATCATATGGCCTGTGTTTTTTATTTTATGTATGTGATGTATTATATTTATAGATTTATGTATGTTGAGCCAAACTTGTAACCCTGGGATAAAACCAACTTGATCATGGTGTATAAATTTTCTGATGTATTGTTGAATCTGTTTGCTAAGATCTTATTGAATGTTTTTGCATCAATATTCATTAATGATATTGGTCTATAGTTTTCTTTCTTTGTTGGGTCCTTTCTTGGTTTGGGGAATAGGGTGATATATGCTTCATAAATATATTTGGAAGTATTCCTTCTTTTTCTATGTTTTGGAAAAGGTTATGTAATGTAGGTACCATTTCCTCTTTAAAGGTTTGATAGAATTCAGATGTGAAGCCATCTGGTTCCAAACTTTTCTTTTTGAGGAGATTTCATATAATTGATACTATTTTAGTGCTTAATATAGGTCTATTCAAAATTTCTAATTCTTTCTGGATGAGTCTAGGAAGGTGATGTGCTTCCAGGTATTGGTTCATTTCCTCCCAATTTTCATATATCTGAGAATAGAGATTTTTGTAGTAATTATTGAGGATTTTTTGAATTTCTGAGGTGTCTGTTGTTATTTGTCCTTTATCATTAATGATTGATGTTATTAGGGATTTTACTTTTCTGTTTCTGGTTAGGTTAGCCAAAGGTTTATCAACTTTATTCATCTTTTCAAAAAGTCAACTTTTTGATTTGTTGATCTTCAGAATGATTCTTTTGTTTTTAATTTCATTTAATTCTGCTCTAATTTTTGTTATTTCTTTTCTTCTGCTGGGTTTGGGGTTGGAATGTTCTTCCCTTTCCAGTTGCTTGAGATGACCCAATAATTTGTTGACTTCCTCTCTGTTTTCTTGATGAAGGCTTCTAGTACAAAAATTTTCCTCTTAGGACTGCCATTGCAGTATCCCATAGGTTTTAATAATTTGTGTCTTCATTATCATTTTGTTCCAAAAATTTCCTTCTAAATCTCATCTTTGACCGAGTTATCATTCAACATAAGGTTATTTAGTTTCCATAACTTTGTCTGAGTATGAAGATTCCTGTTTCTGTTGAATTCAAATTTTATTCCATGATGGTCTGAGACGATTCCAGGAATACATTTTATTCTTTTAAATTTGCTGATGTTAGACTTGTGTCCTAAGATGTGATTGATTTTGGAGGATGGCCTATGGGCTGATGTGAAGAATGTGTATTCAGTTTTATTAGGATGTTCTGTAGAAGTCAGAACATTTTATTAAATGTCGTGTAGAAGTCTGTTAAGTCCATTTGTTCTAGGATCAAGTTTAAGTCTATTATTTCTTTTTTTAGTCTCTTTTTGGCGGATCTATCCAAAACTGCCAAAGAGGTGTTAAAATCTCCCAACTGTTATAGTCCATGAAGATATCAAATTATTCATATCTGTTAGGGTTTGCTTTATAAATTGAGGAGCATTCTGGTAGGGCACATAAATGTTAATTATCAAAATCTCTTCATGTTCAGTGTTTCCTTTGACAAATATGTAGTATCCATCCTTACATTTACTTATCTTTGTTGGTTTAAAACCAATTGTATCTGCAAATAAAATTTCAACCCCTGCTTTTTTTCTGTTTTCTATTTGCCTGTATTATAGATGTCCATCCCTTTACCCTGAGTCTGGTTTTATCCTTTAAGGTAAGGTGAGACTCTTGTATTCAACAGATATCTGGCCTGAGTTTTTGTATCCAGTCAGACAACTTGTGCCTCTTTAACAGATAATTTAAGCCATTCATAGTAATTGAGAGAATTGATAAGCATGGTAGTGTTTTGGGTGTCATGTTTTTCAAATGTCCAGTGGATATTTTTAATCCTTTCACCATTGTGGATGTTAGGTTTTGTTCAAGGATTTCTGGGTAAGTTTATTTTGGTGGTAGAATATTGTGCTGATCGTTATGGAGGATGAGTCTGAGAATATTCTGGAGATGTGGTTTAGTTATGGCAAATTTCTTCAACATGTGTAAGTCAGTAAAGTATTTGATTTATCCATCACAAATAAAACTCAGTTTAACTGGATATAGGATCCTGTAGGGCTGAAAGTTGCTTTGTTTTTAGGAGATTGAAGGTTGATGACCATTCTCTTCTTGCTTGAAAAATTTCGGCTGAGAGATCTGCAGTCATTCAGATATTCTTCCTCTTGTAGGTTATACTTTTCTTACATCTGGCTGCTTGCGGAATTTTCTCCTTCATATTAACTTTGGCAAAGTTAATTACAACGTGTCTAGGAAATGCTTTATTTGGATTGAGTCTTATGAAACTGTCTACTATTTGTATTTCTGTATGTCTTGCAATGTTTGGGAAATTCTCCTCTGTAATATCTTGACGTAAAGTATCTGTGCCTTTAGGATCATCCTCTTCTTCAGAAATTCCTATAAGATGAATGCTTAATCTTTTGGAGTGGTCTCACAACTCTCTCAGGTAATGATCAGTTTTTGCTCTCCATCTCTCTGAGTGTTTAGGAGCACTCAAAAGTTTTGTCTTCAATTTCAGAGATCCATTCTTTTGTCTGCTCCACTCTATTACTGAGGTATTCTACTGTATTTCGTGGAATAGCTTTTTCATTTTCTCTAGTTCTACTATTTCTTTTCTCATTGTGTCCATATTCTTCCAGATTTTGTCTCTGAATTAATTGATTTCTTGAGAAAATTTTTACACAACTCTTTGGATTTCTATATTCTTCTTTTCCTCCATTCTACTCATTTTATTACCCAACCATATTCTGAATTCTATTTTTGACATTTCAGGCATTTGTTTATGAATGGCATCTTCTGGTGTATCTCCTTTGTCATTCCTTGGGGGAGTTGATCTACTCTGATTATTTATTCACTGGTTCTGTCCCATCATTATTTTTCACAGTTTGGCTAGTGAAGCTGGTAGGGTGAGATCAGATTGAGGGCTCCAGGAGTTGTAGTTAACCATCCCTTTACCAAAAATCTGGGACTGGTGACTGGCTTTTCCCTTACATCTTTACAAAGGTTCTTTTCCATCCTGTAGCCAGGGACTCTGAGGACCTGATTGGTGTGATGGGCTAGATGACACCATCTTGTACTCAGCTGGCCTCTATCAAATGCTAGTGAGTAGGTGGATTTGGGCTAAAATCTCAGCTGGGGAGAGATACAAGAAACTAAGATACCCTGCCCCCTCCAGTGACAACTGGAAGATGAGAATCAGTCCCTCCCACTACAACACAACCAGGGGTCCAACTTGGAGGGTCCCTAGGTGGCCAGCCCAGAATAAGAGTTTCAAACCAATTGTTCCAGGTAGCACAATTACTATTCAGCTGGGAGAGTGCAAAAGGACTCCAGCAATCAGACAGTGGGGATCCACTGGCAGTTCCATCCAGAACACCTGAAAGGCTGGAGTGTGGCTCCCTCTGGTGCTCAATAGAGTCAGGAAGGCTCACCCAGCCAAAGAATCAGTCCAGGGGGGTTCAGCCCCAGGACTTCCTTCCCCACCTTATACCATAGCCACTCCCCACCACAGGTAACTCTGCAGGGCTGTGGTCCAGTTCTCTCCAATGTGCAAGTGCACCAGAAATATGCATCTACCAGAGTCCAAAGGGAGGCAGTACCTTCTCAGCCACCACACTCTGCCACCAGGAGGCAACCTACAGGGGCTCCCTCTGGTGCTCAACAGAAACTGGGGCATGTTCTACCAGAGTCTGTCCCTAGCAGACAGTTACTATTGCAGCATATATTTCTCTCCCACAGAGTTCATGCTTCTGCCCCAGTTGCACTCCACCTCTGGTACCCCTGAACTGGCCAAGGTCTGGCTCCCTCTGATCGTCCACAAAATTCGAGAAGTGTCTCCAAAATCTGACCCTGGTGGGAGCACTGCCACTACCACCATGCCGGTCACTATGTGGGTCCCCATTTCACCACTGCTGCCACTTTCCTGCTGCCTGCATGCACTTTCATGGCACTGTGCCAGTCCCTTGCCCCTCCCCAATGTCTCCCAACTTCTACTGGAGTCACAGTTTCACTGCAGCTGCACCATGCCTATGCGATGTCCAGCCTTTGCAAGGAACCGCCAGACTCCAGCTCTTCATGGGGTAGGCCTCCAGACTTCTAGGCAAGGGAAGAAGGGTGGACTGGGAGTTCAGCATTGTGGGGAAAATATTTGTTCAAATTTTATGCCAGGCTAGAGAATGCCCAGGCTCACAGGTGAAACTTCTCTGGAGAAGAAGTCCTGGTGCTCAGTGGCTCTCTCCCATGGGGTAAAACAAAAGGTCTTCAGTTCAGTGCTCACTTGTAGAGAGCACATAGTGAGCCAATCTCTTGGGGGAGGGGACTCTCATCCTCTTGGCAATGGGTTTTGTACCTGAAGTTTGTGTCCTTGGAGTCACAGCTTGCCTTAACAGGGATGGTGTGCATTCATCATCTTCTCTCTTAGCTGAGCTCCTGACTTCAGCTTCATTGAGTTCATTCTGGTCATTATCTGTCCCTCTGGATGGGAGCCTCTGTTGAAAGCTGGTTCCAGTTGGCCATCTTACCTTCCTCCACCCTCTGATCTTTTTATTGTTCCCATAATTTTGCCTTTTCCAGATGTCATATAGTTGGAAAAAAGTATACCGATTTTTCACATTGGTTTCTCTCACTTAGTAATGTACATTCAAAATTACTGCATGTTTTTTCACAGCTTGATGGCTAACTTTTTTAACCTGATTCTTTTCTTGATACTGCCTAATCTACTAATGAACTCATCAAAGGAATTTTTCAATTGTTTTCCAGCACTTATTTTTGATTCTATCTTAGAATTTCCATCTCTATGCTTATATTTACCATCTTTTCTTACATGTTGTCTACTTTTTTCATTAGAATCCTTAGTATATTAGTATACATGTATTAATCAACCTCAAGTTCCTAAGTCCCTAAACATCTCCATTATATTTATATGAGCCATTTAGTTCTTCCCAATAACGCACACACACACTGAAATTCTAGATAGTATTCTCCATCCAGCTTCAGGCAGCCAGAAGTAAATTCCATTATCAAGAAGGAAAAAAAATGTTGTACCCTATTATTTAGTGGCCTGGAGAAACTGCTTCAATAGTGACAGGTAGAAATAATTTTAGGGTAAATATAGTATAATTTAAAGTGTCATATACACACTGACCTTCTCTCAATACATATTCAGCTCATATTTTGCAATCATGCTGACAAATTAATTAATCGTGCAGCTGAATTAATTTCTGAAGATGTGAGCTTTTTCATAAGGGACCTTTCAACTGATATTTATTTATTTGCAATTGTAGAAAACCAAATTTTTATTTCATTTTCTATAAACTAGAAAAAGACACACTAGAAAAGTATCAATTTTGTAAGCAAACCAGGAAATATATATATGGGTATCATCTAGAATCATAGGAATTTGAAACAATATTATTTACTGGCCTACAAATATAATTTGTTCACCTATGGCAAATGTGCTAAGACCCTACACAATTTCTTTGTAGTGTTATCAAAAATTTGTATTTATGTATGCATGTACCTTTCTATTCCCTAAGCTATATCTTCTAAGAAGAATAGGACCTGGATTTATTATATTTCTTTTAGTATGACCCAGAACTAGCTAAGTACCTGGAACACATTAAGCACTAAAATACTTATTGGAAAAATTTCAGTAGTTCCCCTGTTTGGTAGCTGGCTATAGCATAGAATAACTTTTCCAAAAAGAAATAATATGGTATACTACATTGCCTAGGATCTTCCCTTCTAAAAAGAGTAATTCTGGTTAAACAGGAGAACACACACAGACTATTTGTGATTATAGGAAAAGTGAAAGATGCTAATAATATATTTCCATGATAAGGAAATTAAGGAGAGGTAGCTGTCAAGAGGAACATTTGATGAGCTTCACTTTTAAAATATTCATCTTCCCATGTTAAAGATCTAAGGGTAAATATCAACAAAGAGGAAGGATTTGAGTTGTAGTTTGAGTGGGGAATATCAGAGCTGCCACAGTAGATTTAGCAAGTTGTTGAAATGTGAGCAAATGAACTGGCATTAAGAAAAAAAGCCTAGAGATCTAAGGTTTGGAAAATAATAAATGTTAAAGAACTTCACAAAACCACCACCTGTTATTTGCTCTATAAGAAAGACTTTTTTTTAAAAAAAAAAATTCATTTGCTGCTTTGACACTGTTCATATTTTCAGCAAATAATTAAATTCATAATCTCTGGGAACTTCCATTTCAATTGGAAAAGAAAAAATAAAATGACATGATTTTCCAAAAGCACGAATATAAGAAAGAAAACTTTATGAAATCTAGAAGTCTTGCTTTTCCTTCTTATCTGTCTTTCCTCTGCATTTCATGATTGAGTTTATGTTTTGTTTTGTTTACTACCTATGCCCTGTTTTATTCCTAATTAAGTTTGATTTAGGAGTCTCCTATTGCATGCAGATGTTAGAGCATCATGTAAAGAACAGACCTACTGTTTTCAAAGACACTGGAAATAAATGGTGTTTTGTGGTTTATCTAGTTTAACTTGGACTGGTGGAAGAGGAAACTTTCAAAATCACCAAAATAATAGTTTTGTGACATTTAAATTGAAGTGCAGTACACAGAATCAAATCAATTCATTCTTCTATAGAAGAAAAATGGTCTACTTTTATTGGTGATTTGTTTGTATCTGTGGATACATTTATCCTTTTTCATTTATAATGTTCACATTTCCCTGTGCCCGAAAAGCTTCTTATTTTCAAAATGGTAATAAAATTTAAAAGTGAGAGAAATATTTACTTAACTGAAGACTTATAGCTAAAATGTGCCTGCCCTCTTAGGAGTTATAGTGAATAAATAGAAAAGGCAAAACATAAGCAAGGAGTCTTCTAGATAATTGTTTAATATTAAGTTTTAATTTGTTTGAGGGTAGATAACTGATGCAAAATTGTTACTAAAAATAGGTGCCTAAAAAAGAAGATACTGCATTAATTTTAGCAGGAAAATTTTTTTTGAATCAAGTCCAGACTCCACAGGGTTAGAGTCATTGAGAAATATGCTTATATTTTAAAAGGATTTAAAAGACCCTACTTTGTTGTACTGAAGGACTTCAAATGTCCAGATAACTAAAAACTAAAAGTTTAATCACCTTCATTCCAAAAGTGACATCTGTAGAAAATCTCTAAAAGTCACATTTATCAAAAGTTATTTGGGATTAGAAATATTCAATCTTATTGAAAAATACAAATTCCATAATAAAAATTCTACCAACTGGGATTCATGTAGGCTATTGAAGTGAAATTTGAAAGATTTTACAATGATGATAAAGTGTTGTTGAACAACTGTTATCTATTTAAGTTATACTTAGGTGCTTTTTAGGGATAAATTTATTCTGACACTGAAGAATTAAGATTAAAAATATTTATTTAAGAAGCATTGTTTTTGCCTCATTTTCCATGATATTAATTTAGTAGAGATAATATATATATTAAGAACAATAAGGACAATATTCTATAATTCTAAATTTATTTTTCTTTTCCTGTACCCCTCATATTAATAGACTCTTAAGTAGAGTTACTGCAAATAAGTTTATTGCAATATTTTTCAGCATTCTTCTTATCAACAGTTATAGAGAAAGTAAAGAAATTCTATCACCCTGGTAGTTTCAAGGGAGTTTGGGCTCTCAAGTTAGATAGACTTCAATTAATATTTGAGAATTTCCTTTCAAACCTTTTATATAATTAATACATACTATACATAGAATGATATATTATTTTGTAACATGTCATGAATATGTATTCACAGTATTACTTTCTTATTAGTATGATTCCCTTGATACAACCTGAATAATCAATCATATAAATTATCTACAAGTTATAAAATGACAATGGTTATTTAAAACAATGAAAGAATTTTCACACAATTTCCAGATCCTTATCCTTTTTTCATATTTTTTTAAAATTTCAGGTTAATATGAGGGTATACACAATTAGGTTATATTATTTGCATTAGTAAGGTAAGATCCAAAGTCTGAGATGTAGTGAGTCCTCCACCCAGGAAGTGCACCATATACTCCAATATTGTACCAAATAGGTGGGAACTTACCAAGCCCCCTTCTTGAATTTAATTGTGTTTTTCTCTCATGTGAGCCTATAGTTGTTGACCTATTATTTTTAGATTACCACTGAGTACATAGGATGCTTGCTTTTCCATTCTTGAGATACTTCACTTAGGAGAATATTTTCCAAATTCATCCACATAAATATAAAACATTCAAAGTCCCTATCTTTTTATGGCTGAATAGTACTCCATGGCATTTACAGACCACAGTTTATTAATCCACTTATGGGTTATGGGTACTTGGTTTGTTTCCACATATTTGCGGTTGTGAATTGAACATTATGAACTGCAAATGTTCTTATGGTAAAATACACCATTAATCAGTGGCCAAGTGACATGAACAGAAACTTTTCCCAAGAAGACAGACAAATGGCCAAGAAAAACTTTAAAAAATGCTCATCGCCCCTTATCATCAGAGAAATACAAATCAAAGCCACTTTGAGATATCACATAATAGCAAGGAGAATAGCCTACATCACAAGGTCCCAAACCTGCAGATGTTGGCGTGGGTGCAGAGAGAAGGGAACACTTAAGCGTTGTTGGTGGGATTGCAAATAGTACAGAGTTTTTGGAAATAAGTGTGCAGAAACCTTAAAGAACTAAATGTAGACCTTCTATTTGATCCTGCAATCCCATTACTAGGTATCTACCCAGAATCCTTATAAGTGAAAAGACTTGCTTTCATTTGTATCAAAGGGATTAAAATAAAAATGGAAGTTTAGATCAATCAGTTCCACTGAACTGCTGAAACTCACAAACTCTTTAAACTCAATGTGCTATGAAACTTAAGTAAATTTTCCAACCTTTATTAATTTTGAAAAGACTCTATCTTTTTTTACATCAAGTATCTCCTTTATTCAGTCTCAGACTAATGGAAGGAAAAAAGTAGGGATTAGTTTTACTTTAATAAAATAATAAATTCATGTGAAATACCTAATACCTTAGGAGTTAATGGCTAAATGACTTAAAGAGAATTTAGAAGTATATAAATTAATATATAAATACAACTAATGTCCCATTTTCATTATCAAGGATATACAAATTAAAATAACTAAATATAATTTTACCTAATATATACTTTAAATTTATTGGAAAATAATGTCCCCAAATAGGAAAAAATATGGTACATTAAATGCACTATTTTGAGTGCATGCAAACCATATTTCAAAGAGAAGTTTTAGGTATAATTTATCAAAGGAAGACATTTAAAGAAATATTAGAAGGTATCAGGTATACAAGGTCAGACAATTACGTTTGTGAACTCATCCTAGAAAAAGTGCTCCATACCTCACTGCTGAGTATCACTGCACTCACCTTCGAGGTACTCCCCTTGGGAGTCATGCCCCAGTGCCTAGTCCACCCTTCAGAGCAATTTTGGAACTCTTTCTGGACTGGCCATAGGAGCTGTCATTGCACAAAGGATTGATAATTAAGTTGTGAAAATATTCAAGAGAAGCGCTACATACTTCATTGCTGAATATCACCATTAACCACTAGATAGTCAAAGGGAGTACTTGAAAGGTGGCTGTAGTGCCGTAGTGACAGCCACATGAGATCATGAGGTGTGCAGTGCTTTTCCTAGGGTGAGTTTACAAAATTAATCGTTAGGCCTCATATTGGAGATATGAGGGGTCAAAGACAAGTTTTCCATAAAATGACATTTAAAACTGATGGACACTGATAATAGAATATTATATGTAATTGACAGGAGAATGTTATCAAAGATAAGTACAGCAAAGAAATGAACAAAATCATACAAAATGTGGAACTAGTTGATTTGGAGGCATCAGTTATTGACCCATATGATAACATTATTCCCCTTCAAAATGTCTCCTTTTACTTGTCTTTCTACTGCTAACACTATTCAGTATCATCTTTGGACTGCGCCTCGTGTTAGGCTGGAGAAATTTAAGTACAACAGCGGCCAAACTTGTGACTTGCTTTACTCTTCACTTCTAGCTGCTGGGCTCCTGTACAGACTAAGTACGCCAGCTAAAGAATAAGAATTGTCTTCATTTCTCTGCACCCTGTCAATTTATATCTTATCTGAATTTTCCTAAGATAATTCTCTCTTGTTCTGCTTTTGGTTGAATGTTCCTGAATCCCAATCTGGAATTTAGAGCCATGAGCTAAAAATTTCTGTGCTACAATATCCCTTGCTTCTATACTCCAAAGCGACTGGGACACTGATTTTTCCCAGCTTAGAATGCCCACATGATACACTTGGTACACTCCAACACCAGGTATTCTTGACCCTGGGATGCTCATCTTCTGTTGAGTTTGAAAAACATAGCCCTATTTTAAAATACAAGGATTACTTTCTCTTGAGTAAAAATACAAATTCAAAGCTTCCACATGGTGACTTGTTTGCTCTAGTAATCTTAAACATAACTTTGACCACATGGTGTTTTACAAATTTACTTTAATTTAGTTCTAGTTAAAAAGAGTAAAATCCAAGCTGTTTGTCCTAAACTGCTACTCCTTTATCTTCCATCCCTCAGTATAACTTTATAAATAGAGTAGGAAATTATGTGCTTTGTTGGGAATGACTGCCATCTTGTGCTAACTCGCTGGAGATATTCTACTCAGAAGGTAGACCAATAGCATTCTTTGTAAGAGTTTAAGATGCACTTTAATTTTACATTGGCACAGTTCAAATGATTTTTGGAGAAAATTTACTTAAATGACCTGTGGTTCAGAATCTGTAAAATTAAAATAACATTGCTAGATGATTGTATTTTAAAGCCTAGAATATAGTGCCTGGTGTGGTGTCATACCCTAATAACAAAACAAAAACACTAGCTGAACAGTCATGAAGAAACTTGTACCTGCTTGTGGGAAAAAGACAAGGAGGAAAACAGCTGAATTTTAGTATAATTTACGAAACTCTAAGTGTCCTCTAAACAGTCTTTTAAGGTAAAAACTCTGTCCTTTGAACAAAGGTATTTATTTTCTCAAATTGTCTAGGTCCTCCCTCAGGTCATCTTTATTTATTATCTGAATATGTTTGGGGACAGTGTATGATTGAAAGCTTTTGATGGTGGAAAGAAAGAGGGTTATTGAATCATCAATGTGTTCTTTTCCTATATCTCCTGCAATTGGTTTCTATGACAATGCCCTGATTGCTACCTGAAGTTTTGAGAAATCTCTCAACCACTCACTCTCCTCCCCATCTAATACTTGCTTTTAAGATTACAGGCTTGGTATAAAATCATGTTTTTAATGCACCTTGTCTCAATACCGTGTTCTCAGCTTCAATAGAGAGTCACAATACCCATCCTTAGATAACTTAGATGTGAATAGGGAACAGTTTAGAAGATTGGTAGCCTGATACTTATTGGAGCCTCTCGATGATACACCTGAATCTCTTCTTTAGAATGATTCCAGAATGCTTATGGGACTCTAAAGTGTGACATTCAATCAGCTCATACAAACTATTCTCTGAATAAGGACCCCAAATCAAAAAGCACAGGTAAGTGATTTTTTTAAAAAACTGATGTCTTCAAAAACAATCTGCATATATTAAAACTGCCTCAGATTCTAACCAGATGACCTGTGAAAGATGTGGTATGATATAGCAAGGAGATAAATCTGACAGTAAAAACACTAAAATCAATTCTATGTAGCTACTTTTCTCATTTTACATGATACCACTCCTCTAATGTAGAGATGGCCAGGAATTAAAGAAATAAAAGAGTTTCTTCTCTTTTTTTCTGGTTTCAAAGTATGAAACATTTAAAAAGTATAATTTCGAAGATTTAATCAGATATAGCACCAAATCCACCCATGCTCTACCTGCCTTGAGATGAAATGTACAAATCATTCTTCAAGGGTTTCAAAGGCCAAATTTACCAAAAAGGAAGTAAATTACTGGAACTAATTGATAAATATGACCTATATTTCCTGGTATTTTCTCTCTGGACACACCCCCAAAGAATATCTATCCATCTATCTATCTATCTATCTATCTGTCAATATATATTTGAGACAGGGATGCTCTGTCAGCCAGGAGCACAGTGCTTGATCATAGCTCATTATAGCCTCCAACTCCTAGCTTCAAGTAATCCTCTCACATCAGCCTCTCAAAGTGATGGAATTCCAGGTACAATCAACCATGCCTGTTCCAAAAAAATCTTTAAAAAATTTTTTTATAAGGGACTCTAAGAAAGGGTGTGTAGGTCTGATAAAAACAGGTAGAAGGTGCACTAAAGCATCCCATAATGAAGTGTGGAAACTAAGCCATACTTAGACTCTTTGAGTTTAGAAGAATAAGTGGCCTACAAGTGAGAGTCTCTGAAACAGTGTCTCCACAGCTCAATAGAAAAATAAAATCAGTACATTTTAAAAATTATGGCCATCAGGAAAATAAACAAAGAAAAAAGTGAATCAGGTTAGACTGAGATCTGAAAATCTTAACTATTGAGGGGACTGTGGCATCATAGTTCACAGCAACCTCAAACTCTTGGGCTCAAGTGATCTTACTTCAGCCTCCACAGTAGCTGAGACTATAGGCATGTGTCACCTCTGCCCGGGCTATTTTTCTATTTTTAGTAGAGATGAGGTCTCACTCTTGCTTAGGCTAACCTTATATTTAAAGTATATCCCATGTAAATAGCATTTACTAGATTACTTTTAACATAAATCTAGTGGGGAAATCTTAGTGAATATTTATTCCATTTATACCTTTATTATTATTATTATTATTATTTTGCAGTTTTTGGCCAGGGCTGGGTTTGAACCCACCACCTCCAACATATGGGACTAGTGCCTTACTCTTTTGAGCCACAGGCGCCACCTACCTTAAATAATTATAAATAACAGATGATTTGTTTTTAATATCTTACTATTTGATTTGATGTGGCCCTTCTGGTTTATGCTATCTTGCTCTTTCTCTCCTGCCTTCATTTTCACTATCCGTATGCATTATCCCATGATTTCTTTCTGTTAACATTTTTTATTTTGAGGTGATTTGGGATTCACATGAATTTGTAAGAAATAATACCGAAAGAATCCAACACAATCTTTTCCCTGGTCAACCAACATGGGTAACATTCTGCATTACAATCTTTTGAAATAGTTCATTTCATTTAGCATAATTCCCTGGATATTTGCCAAAGTTATTGTGTGTATCAATAGCTCGTTTCTTGTCATTTTGGAGTAGTCTTCCATAGTATGTATATACCACAGTCTATTTACGCACTTGTTGAAGGGTATCTGGGCTGATTCCAGTTTTCATTTATTACTATAAAAATGCTATGAGCATTAATGAACACATTTTTGTGAACACACATTTTTATTTCTTTGGGATAAATGCCTAATAGTGCAATTGCTGGGTTGCATGGTAGTTTCACATATCTTGCAATTGGTGAACAGATCAACTGTCATATAGCCATACAGCCATACACTGAAATACTATTCAGCAAGATAAAGGAATGCACCAGACTGGAAAAGCAGCCCAGTCTCCGCTTTCTACATTGTGTGACTCCATTTATATGACATTCTCAGAAAAGCAGAACTCTAGTAAGAGAGAACAAGTCAGTGATCGGCAAGGACTGGAGATCCTTGCTGAGGATCTGAGAGGAATCCAGATGAGAGGAACTGACTACAAGAGGACAAGACAGAATATTTTAATTTTGGAGTAATGAAAAAATATTATATCTTGTTTATGGTGCTTATTATATGACTATATACACTTATTACTAACTCATGGAACCATACAGTACAAATGGTGATTTTTATTTTATCTAAATAATACTACAATAATAAAGAAAGGGAAAAATCACATATGCCTGATTATTTAGAGAATTCAGCTACAGTCTGAGCAAGGATTTTATTTTTTAAATTCTTATTTTGAAATGCTTATAAGTTTGTAAGAAGTTGCAAGAAAAATACAAGGAGTTTCTACACACTCTTCACAGTTTTCCCCAGTGCTAACATCTTGCATCCCTATAGCACATTATTAGACATCGGTGCAGTCCACAATGTTTATTCACATTTTACCATTTTTACATATGTTTTTATTTCCATGCAATTTTATCACACGTGTACTTGTGATCTTAGCCAATAGGTCAAGAAGTGATATCACAAGTGTAGATTCATGTAAACACCACCATAATTAAGATACGGAAGTGTTCCATCACCAAAGATCCATTGTGCTACCCCTTACTGCCACACCCCTGCCTTTCCCCATATCTCTAATACCCGATAGCCCACCTAGTATCCATCTCTATAATTTTGTCATTTCCATAATCTTATCTAAATAGACTCATACAGTATCTAGATGCGACTTAGTAAAAATACTCTCTAGTTAACTCTAATGCACTGCCAAAGTTTCATAACAAGTATATAATATAAAACTTCTTTTTTTTCAGGGTAATAAAGAAAGATGTTATTTAGGAAAAACAAAGAGAAAGTTTAGAGTACTTCCAAGGAGAATTAGAAGTGGGTTCCTCTCATAAAGGAAAAAGGTGAGAGAGACATCATGTAAACCTTCTCATCTTATCTCCTAAGTTACTTAATTTTTTTTTTTTTTTTGAGACAAGAGTCTTACTACAGTTGCCCTTGGTAGAGCTGTGACGTCACAGCTCATAGCAACCTCAAACTCCTGGGCTTAAGTGATTCTCTCGCCTCAGCATCCCAAGTAGCTGAAACTATAGGTGCCTGCCACAACTCCCAACTATTTTTTATTGGTGGTGGTGTTATTGTTGTCATTGTTATTTTAGCAGACCTGGGATGAGTTCAAACCTGCCAGCCCCAGTATATGTGGCTGGTGGCTGGCACCCTAACCACTGCAGCTGTGGGCGCTGGGCCAACTTACTTCATGTTAAAAAATGTATCGTTTCCCAGGTCTGGGTTAGAGATACTAAAGTCTTAATTATATTCTATTTGGCTGTTTATTTTTCTGCCTTCCCACTAGATTAAGTTCAGAGAGTATCAGAGAACCTTTTATCTCAAGCAAATGACGCATTCTATACAACAGGAATTAAATATTAAATTTACCACATGAGTAAAAACACTTCTTTATCCATATTTCTGAATTTTTCCTTTCAATATATTCTCCTAAGTAGTAAATGGGTTAATGGATATTCATACTTAAAAACTTTTTAAAAATTGTGTTAAGAACATAACTTGAGATCTACCTTCTTAACTAATATAGATGTGCAATACAGTTTTGTTAAGGATAGGCACAATGTTGTACAGAGTATCTCCAGAAGTTATTCATGTTACATAATGGAAACTTTATTCCCATTGAAGGCCAACCCCTCTGCTTCCCCTTTCCCAGCAAATAGACCTTCAGAAAGATTAGACTACATTTCACTGAATCAAGAGAGAACTGGTAATCTCATCTTCAGTTGCCCCCCCTCTTCTTCCAACACCTTGCAGAAACTATATTTTAAATTGCTTTCCATTCTTTATTTATTGGATAGTAAAGATTAATATCTTAGAACTATTTTAATTTATCATGAATTTAATTTATAGTTCTAGTTTTTAAGCCATGTGTTTGAAACTTTACTAATGTAATTATATACTTTTATTTTGATTAATATGTAACTATAATTTATTAAGAATGTTAATAATTTCCCTGCAATAGATGTAGTAAATATGCATCCTCTCTACTTACAGGAAAGATTCTATTTCCTTTCAATACAATTATCTTGTCAAAACCTGTAAAAATGTCTTATGTAGGAAAAATACAAAAACATTAAAACATATTTCTTAGCTACCCCTGTAATATACTATACCCACATTAGATATGCAATAAAGAACAACAGAGCTATAAATATGACATTGACTGGAAGTGTTTTTAGTGAAAACACTCACGTGCTCACACACACACACATTTCTAATAGGAGAATATACTTAATAAAAATCCAGTTCTTTCCCCAGAGGTGAGAAAGTTGCCATCATAAATACAAGATTGTCTATTTACATTTGTCTTCAAGGGGAGAAAGACTAAAAGTGGGGTAATTTCTTCTTCCTCTTAATTCACTGCTCAATAATATCAGTATCAATAAAGTCTCAAAAAAGATTGATAGCATCATAGTAATCTGTGTTTTGCTGTAATAAACTATTTCACCCCAAAGGCAATGAACCAAGTCTGAGGTATCAGAAGAAATAAAGTCTAATATTTTTAAAATGTTGTAAAACCAAGGTGTTTTTCTCTCCACTTTTATACCAGTACTGAAACCACAAAACCATCCAACATAATGTACTTTAAGGAAGAAATTCCTCTCTCCCTTCCCCCTCAAGCAGTTAAACTTTTTTTTTTCAAGTTCATGTTTTATCATGGTAGATTACAAGATTGTTTAAGAGCTTTTGATGTTTTCTACAGGCATTTACATTCGACAAGTCTGTGGACCTCTCCAGGCCATAGTTCCCTCATCTGTTTCGGAAGACGTTCTATATTTCTAAAAGTTCCCTTTTACTACTTCTGTACCCTAAGGTTCTGTAAAATACATGAAAACCAGTGACTTTTAAACTGTACTTTTATGAAACACAAAACTGTTGTTTTCCAATTCTACCTGTAGAACCCTGGCCCTGAGGATAAGAGGTCAACAAAGCAGAGCCATGTCCTGCCCTGGAGCTTCATTCCAGCTCCTCTCAGATCCCAAATAAGTGATCACCAGGGTTTGTTGTGAAAGACATGGTTAATCTAAGCCAAAATCTAGAAGCATTCTGTACTTTTATCAAAAATTCACATTCTCTAATGAAATAAGAGATAGAAAAACATTTTAAAAGCCCTGTAATTACATCATATTTTGTATAAAAATGATTTTGAACTTGGCGATTGTTTAGTATCCCTTTAAGAAGAAATCAGCTAAGATATCCCTCTTAGTGACTGATAGAGAAAATTTAATTTTCTCATATGCTTGTATAAAAAAAAATCATTACCTTTGCCTTGGCTTCAAGAGAGGTTAGAGCTAAATTTGCTATTCTATGAAAGCACTTATCTTCAGCTTACCTTTTTCTAGTATAATCTACTGAGTTTACGGTTTCCATCACCCAATTAGAGTCTCCTACCATTAAAATCATCCATGCCTCTTGCAACTTATCATTGAAATATTGAATGAAATCTTACTACTAATCTGGTAGTTCAAATTGGTTAGATCATGGTACTCAGCCAGATGTTCTATAAGTTGCATAAGTCCTGGGAGGCTGAGTTTATACGGCAAGCCTAACTATGTGATGAAGATGATGGTTCTTCTTTTGGAAGTTTGGATGAAAGTGTTTGAAGGAAGGGGAGGTACATGTGAGTGGACGTACTGCATAGTTAATCTCAGTTTACCTGTAACTGACTGTGTTTTCTGATTAAGAATTTGTGACCAAGAAGAAGAGCTCTTCTGTCTAGTACTTCTACATGGACCTTCTTATTGAGAAGGTCACACACCTTTTCAAGGGCACACACAATTTGGTCCTTAGTGATATGATTCTGTATTCAGTTATTTGAGAGTCAGTATTGCCTAGTGTTAAGGGAAAGGACTCAATCTCACACTACCACTTTCTAGTTTCTTACCTTGTTTATTCTACCCAAAGCAATTTACAGATTTAATTCAATCCTCTTTAAAATACCAACATCATATTTTGAAGAACTAGAAAAAATAGTACTTCATTTTGTATGGAACCAGAAAAAAACCCATATAGCTAAGACTATTTTTAGTAATTAAAAAGAAAGCCAGAGGCATCACCCTACCAGACTTCAGGCTATATTACAAGTCCACAGTAATCAAAACAGCATGGTATTGGCACAAAAATAGAGACATAGACATACGGAACAGAAAAGAAAACCAAGAGATGAAACTAGTCACTAATTGCCATATGATCATTGATAAACCAAAACAAAGCATACAATGAGGAAAAGAATCCCTATTCAACAAATGGTGCTGGGAGAACTGGATAGCCACATGTAAAAGACTGAAACTTGACATGCACCTTTCACCACTTACAAAAATTGATTCAAGATGGAGAAAAGACTTAAATCTAAGACTTAAATGAAACAATCAAAATTCTAGAAGAAAGTATGGTGGAAACTCTTGATCATGTTGGACTGAGGAAATATTTTATGACAAAGACTTTAGTGCCCATAGCAACTACAACAAAAATTAACAAATTGGACTTAATTAAGCTAAAAAGCTACAGCACCGGTAAGGACACAAGTAAAGCAAAAAGACAATCTTCAGATTGGGAAGAGATATTTGCAGGGTATCGATCTGACAAAGGGTTGATAACTAAAATCTACAAAGAACTCAAATTAATCAACGAAGAAAGAGTAAACAATCCCATCTACCTCTGGGAAAGTGATATGAAAAGAACCTTCTCTTATGAAATAGATAGCTGGCTAACAAGCATTTGAAAAAAAATCCTCATTATCCCTTATTATCAGAGAAATGCAAATCCAAACCACCCTAGATATTACCTAATGCCAGTAAGAATAACCCATATCACAAAGTCTGAAAACTACAGATGCTGGCATGGATATGTAGAGAAGGGAACATTTTTTACACTTTTGGTTGGTTGAATTCAAATTAGACCTCCCATTTGATCCTGCAATCCCATTACTAGGCAACTACCCAGAAGAAAATAATCCTTTTATCATAAGGACATTTGTACTAGACTGTTTATCACAGCACAATTTATAATTGCCAAAAGGTGGAAACAACCTAAATGTCCACCAGCCCAGGAATGGATTAACAAACTGAGGTGTATGTATATCATGGAATAGTATACAGCCATTAAAAGATGGAGAGTTTACATCTTTTGTATTAACCTGGATGGAGTTGGAACACATTCTTCTTAGTAAACATCACAAGAATGGGGAAGCAAGAATCTAATGTACTCAATTCTAATATGAAGCCAGAAGATGATCTAATACATACCCTAATAAGAGAAAATTTCAATTCAATTCAAGTGGGGTGTAAGGGAATGAGGAAGCTGGGAGAGGGGAGGTGGGAAGGGGATGGGAGTCACAATGTATAACATACTTCTTGGGGGCAGGACACAATTATAAGAGGGACTTTATCTAACAAATGCAATCAGTATAACCTAATTCTTGTACCCTCAATGAACCCCAAACAATAAATAATCTAAATTTTCAGAGGCTCAATTTATTCTTTTAGAAATGGAATAATAGAGAGGTCCTTTGGAATTGTTTGAGATAACTCATATGAACAATTTAGGATCATCGCTCAATACAGGGGAGGTATTCAGTACATGTTAGCTTCTGATTTTAGCTATATTTTTTATGGATTTCCATTCATGTTATATACACACACACACACACACATATATATATGTGTATATATATATATATATATATAATGACTGTATTTATTCAATATAGACAAAATGTGATTATATATGTATGTGGGAGCATTCAGTTACCCTTAGCAGGAATTGAACAGAGATAAGATAGCCACATTCCTGAGGCAGCTATTATATATAGAAACTTCAGTGATCAGTTTTCCTTGTGAGCATCAAAGAAGTTTGCTCATTGACATAGTAAGTCAGAAATATGATTTTGTTGGAGAAATTATAGAGAAATCTATAAGGTGTTCATCAGTGATGGAATCTCACTGCTAATTCTCCAGGTCTGTGTATTGGTTCGAATATTTTAGACCTTATTTGATCCCTTGCATGAACAACGATAAAAATGCAGCAAAGACTATACCCTTCACCTATTCTTTCTGCATGACAACCTAGGCTTGATTCACAAATATTTATTTTCCACTATTGATTCAGAGGTTTCTTGATTGCCTGATTTAGATTTATCCACATGTAAAAAAAAATTATTGTCACATTTTCCTCAAGTGAATCTTTCATGCAAGTTATTTTACTTAAAACCCTAGAACTTCATTTTTTTGGGGGGGGGGGATAGGACCTTGCTGTGTAACCCAGGGTAGAAAGTAGTGTCATTGTCACAGGTCACTGCAACCTTGAGCTCCTGGGCTCAAGAGATCCTCTTGCCTCAGACTTCCAAGTGTCTAGAACAACTATAGGTGTACACCAGAATAGCTGGCTATTTCTTCTATTTTTTGTTGTGACAGGGTCTTGCTCTTGCTTAGACTGTTCTTGAACTCTTGATCTCAAGCAAACCTCCCATCTCAAAATAGATTATATGCTTCACTGATAATACATGTGGGTATCCCCCACCCAGGTAATGTGCCATATACCCATACAATCTACCCGTTGCGTGGGAACTTACTCAACCCTTTCCCTCCTCCCCCCATTTGAATTTAATGTAGTTTTTCTCTCATGTGAGTATGTATGTGCTAATTCAATAGTTTCAAATTGGTACTGAGTACATGGTATGCTTATTTTTCCATTTTGGTGTTTCTTTGCTTTGGAGAATAATATCCAAACTCATCCAGGTTGTTACAAAAGATATAAATCTCTGCATTTTTTTTTTATAACTGAATAGTATTTCACAGTATATATTCACCACAATTCAGCTTCTTGGAAAGAAGTATGGATACTCCTCATAGAACTGAGAGTTGACCCACTATTTGATCCTACAATCTCATTATTAGTTATCTACCCAGAAGAAAAAATACCACTTTACCCTAAGGACATCTGCACTTGAATGTTTACAGCAGCATAATTCACAATCACAAAGATGTGGAAGCAACCCAAGTGCCCCTCATACATGAATAGCTTAAAAATTTCTGCAACCGAATTGTCCTGAGATATGATCTTATTGTAACCTGAGAATTATCTTTATTTATTTCAAACTTGACAGCTATCAGTAGGTGCCAATAATTGGCTGTGCACAGGCATAGTGGTTTCAGCTAATTTATAGCAGTATGACTCCCTAATCCAACTACATTATAAATTTCTTGAGGACAGAAGCCAAAACTTATCTAATCATTATTTTTTCCAACAAACATTTATTAATAATCTAATGATTACAAAGTATTGTTATGGTAAGTGGGGATGACTAAGTCAAGGTCTTCACTCTCAATAAATCGGTGATTTGGTGAATTCTTTTAATGCTGGATAATTCTTTTTACAATTTAAGTTACCTAGAACACATTCTTGGCATTACTTAGTAAATAGTTAGTTGAAAGATTAATTTATTTCTCCTAGGAAAATTATTTCCCCAAATGTATAATCCCTTTCTCTAACTGACGGGGAGATCTTTGTTAATTTTTTTTTTAGCAGAAAATCAGATATATTTGCATGAAATAAATTCATCAACATGCAGTTGCCGTTTGTGAAAAAATTGCTCTGCAATAAGTTAATGGGTTCCATTGGGCTTGTTTTGATAAAACATTCATGTAATGCAACTTGCTTAGTTGTGTGTGAAACGTATTCCACCAACACAAAACAACAGTTGTGGATTTTTTTTTTTTTTTTGCATTTTCCCCCTCTAAATTGGATTTTTAAATTTACTTTTCACCTAAGGCCTTTCTGTCAAAACAAAAATACTTTCCTTGTAAGAGCAAAATGTTTCATGCTTATCCTATAATTCATGAGTACTCTAAAGAAGAAATCAAGATGAAGGCCAAAGTTTTAACTCTGGTTTCTTAAACATTTTCCTTCACTACTTTTCTTGTTTGTTGTGGCTGTTTTTCATGTAATCTAGCACCATGAGTGGCCCTTCGGCAGAGATGTTCAGTAGATAGCAGCATATGTTGGGCTGCCACTTCATTCTCTTCCTCTGGACACAGGATGGCCAGGTCCCCCATATTCTCCCTGAGGTCCTCTTTGATGCATAACAATTAACCTCAGTCGTAATTTATTCAGCAGCCTTTTCTTTGTTCATCCTCTCATTAAACTGTAACCTTACTACATTCACTTATACGTACAGGATTGTGGACAATAATTGGTGATATTTTAAATGAAAACGCCCTCATTAGCATTGACTAGCTCATGATTTATTCCTCCTTAGTAACAAAATACATCTTAATTCAGCTAAAATGTCCTGTTACCCTAAGAAACCTGTCTCAGTTATAGAATTTACAGTAACAAAAGGACTTCTTGCCATGTTGAGAGAATTTGAAGGGAGGCTGATTTTTTAAAAAATTTTCTTCTAAGTGCCTCAATAGAATCTGCACCTGATTTACACATATGGACATAATATGTGATATGATTTGAGCTCATGGAAATAGCAGATACCTAGTTATAGAGAATTCAAAATTCTATTTTCACTTATAGAAATTTAACAATTAGGAAAATAGTCTAATTGTAGTTAAGTTGTCTTTAGAGGCAACAGTGGAGTTGTCAGGTTAGTGGACTAATCTCAGTTTTTAATGTTACTAGCCACAGATGAAACTAGTAAAATTCTACCTATGATAGTTAATTCTATGTGTCAGTTTGGCCAAGCCACAGTACCAAGATATCTGCGTATTTATGAAGTTTCTATGAAGGTGTTTCATGGATGAGATGAACATACATATTGATGGGCTCTGAGTAAAGCATACTGCTCTCCTTAATGTGGGTGGGTCTCATCCAATCAGGTGAAGGCCTGCCTGAGCAAGAGAAAATTCTGGCAGAATATGGACTTTGGATGTGAAATGAAACTCTTCCCTGGGTCTTCAGCCTGCTGGCCCATTATATCAGATTTTGGACTGGTTAAGCCTCCACAATCCTGTGAGCCATTTTCTTAAAAATAAATCTATCTCTTTATACATATTGGTTGTGTTTCTCTGTATAACACTAACTAGTACAATACTCATATACATATACTAGTGCAGTACATCATATACTAGAAGTATATGATGGGCATGGTCAACATATAATCACAACTGGGATAATATGTTAAAAATTAAAGGGCCTGGGTCTTTGAAAGCTGTAGTCAGAAAATAAATTGGAGAGACTTCCATAGTGATCTGGCATTGAACTTTGGCTAAGCAGGAAGCTTTTTCCATCTGTTGTTTTAAACCTGGTCATGGCCTTGTATATCTAATGTGATTTTGTTAGGTATCTTAGCTTAAATTCCCCCAGATGCAGGTGCTGATACAAGAAACCAAGGACAATTGTTCAATTTAGAAGGTACATGGAAAAGAGACAAATTATAAAGATCAGTTGTTATGCTGGTTAATACTCTGTAAAATATATGTCTCAAAATGTGCCCAGCCGAGGAACCAGCAATTTCTGAGAGTTAGTGGGAGGGAGTTACTGGCAGGGGTATCAATTTCTTGCCTTTTCTAAAGAGCAGGAAGGAAGCCTTCTTAAATTCTAAGAAAACTCAAGCACACAGACATTGATACTGACCATGGAATGTTGGTGAGCATACTGGAATAGTAAAGTCTGAGCGATACAGGTGGGGCATTGACAGCATCCCCCCCTTTAGAAAGTCTAGACTTTCTTTGCTTTTAATCTTTCAACATCAGAGAGTCAGTAGGTAATTCAATTTTATCAAATAGAAATTAATTTTTCAGCATGTGACAAAGTTCTACCTAGGGATGCTCAAACTCAAACTCAATCTAGTAGACAGTCCAGAGCTTTTTTAGCAACCTAGGAACATCATTGATGATCCAGGATTTTCCATCATTCCTTACTATCCCTAACACAGTAGGAAGCACACCAGCACTGTTGGGACCTCCACAGCATGGATGCTTGTAGTCTTTACCCATCCATATGGATCATGGCTACAAGACGGCTGCTATAACCCTAAGACTCATAACAAGGAACATAAGGAGGAAGAGAAAAGCTGGAGAGCCCAAGCTATTTCATTTCATACACTTGCATCTTTAATCAGAAAATAATCTTTACAAACTTCCAATGAACTAAGCAATTCCCATGTCACATAGCCAACCTTGCCTATAAAAACATAGATACAGCTGTGTTTATCAAGTTCAATGTTAAGACACAAAAGCCTTTCTAGATATTTTAAGAAGGAAAGGATTCAATGATGGAATTTAATGCTCACTAAATAACTGAAAAGACAAGAGTGAATTTTAATCTGGATCTTTAATGATTCCTAGAACAACTTAGTTGAATGTATGCATCCAGGACATGATGGCCACCATCAGGAAACTGGTGCTCTAGGAAGATACCATTGCTAACTACTGAGTTTAGAAAGACACACATGAGGTGTGAGTCAGTGATTAGGAAGCCAGGATCAGAGAATTGAGCCTGTTGCAACTGCTGAAAAACAGCCCATAGCACTGGTGTGAACAAAACAAAAAGCATGTATCCATGTGGGTAATTGGCATTCAGAATGCTGATTAATAATGTTGGCATCAGCTCTCCTTCCAGGAATCCCAGGAGAAATTCAATTGTCACCTAAGGTGGTAGGGATGCTACTCCAGGTCCACAATTTCCTTTTCATCAAAGTCTTACCTGAGAGAGTTACACCCCTTGTCTAACTCAGGTTCAAGGTTGATGATCATAGGACTCTGGCTAATCCTTTATGATAAATATAGACAAGAGTAGCAAAAAGAGAAGGTGAGAAAGAAATGCAGTCACCACAATAAAAATATATTTATTGAACATGAAGATTGAGTATATTTTTCCTCAGAGTTAGAAATTTTCCAGTATAAAATGTGTCTTAGCACTGATTAATATTTTTTATTGTCACTCAAAAGAGCTCAATCACATCGTATCATGGTTAATTTTACCCTGGAATGGGAAGTCACAATTATTTTATTAAATTTATATAAAGTATAAAACAATATATGATATATATTGAAATAAATAAGTATTGAAGTATTTATGGGAGTACTAGCTTGTACTTAGTCCTTGTTGATATATTTTTGGTAATTAGCAGATGCTGAAATACAGTTGCTTGTTGCAGAGAAGAAGAGGCAAGCAAAGCTCATTCTATTCCTGTTATAATTTCAAGTCAAGAAGTTCAATATAACTATATTATAAGGCACTAAAATGATACCTGTAGACTGAGTGAAAATGATATAATAGTTTAAAGGTGAACTAATGGGTTATAAAAAACCCCACCAGCATTCTGGATCCAATGAACAGGAAAGAATTTGATTACATACACAAAGATCAGACTTTACAAAATACATTTCTCACTCCTACAATAACACACTCAGTAGTTTGTTTCACTCTGTAACAATAAGACCATCAAGGTCAAAATAGTATGTGCAATGTAATGAAGATATAGATTCAGGAAAAATGATGTTATATTACATAAGATGCAATTACTATGTGCTCTAGAAGATTGCCTTCAGCCACTAGTAAGTTTACTCGGGGCTCAACTTTGACTATTTCAGGGATATAAAAAATACATCACAAAGTAATAATTTTGAATTAAAAAATATCAAGTAAAGAGTACTGGGAGTTTTCTATAAAAGGGATTATTAATTTCCACAATGACACTAAAACACTAAAGAGAATCAAGTCGCTCATCCATAAACTTTTAATGCAACAAAACAACAGCAAATGGTTAATAATAGCCACAGATTTTTCCTCTAAATGTGAAAGAATGTTTAGACTCAAATATGGGGGGAAAAAACCCATAATGTGTCTCTGTGTTTATGTGTGTGTGTCTACGTGGGGTAGGAAAAGTGAGGGAAGATAATGAAAAAAAAAAGAATATTTCAAGATATTTACCAAATTTCTGAAATTTATTGCCAATGTTTTGACTAAGGAAAGGCTTTTAGGATTCTTGAGTTAACAATATCATGCACTAAAGCCCTGTAATTGTAACACAAACCAGATACTATTATCTATAATAAGGAAAGCATCTTAGTTTAAAATTACTGAACTGGGGTTCCCAAGGCCAAAGCTACCTTGAAAATGGCAGTGGACATTTGAGAAAAAGAAGAAAGAGATACTTTAAACTAAGGAAGCATGTCATATCTAGTAGTCTTGGAGCCTAAAACTGCTGTATTTCTTTGCTCTAGAATGTTTGAAGAAATATTTGAAAAGATATTGATGCATTTTCTAACTTTTTTCATTAAAGATTGCCTTTATTGGCCAGGTGTGGTGGCTTATGCCTATATTCTTAGCACTCTAAGAGGCCAATGTGGGTGGATTGCTTGAGCCCATGAGTTGGAGACCAGCCTGAGTACAAGGGAAAGACCCTGATAAAAGTAGAAAACTAGCCAGGTGTAGTGACACACACCTGTTGTCTCAGAGACTTAAGAGGCTAAGGCAAGAGGATTGCTCAAACCCCAGAGAGTTTGAGGTTGCTGTGAGCTATGATGCCACGGCGACACTCTACCCAGGGTGACAGAGTGAGACTCTATCAAAAAAAGAAAAAAAGAGAAATAAAAGATTTCCTTTATTTTATACTAGTAGAATTAAGCAATCTTAATATGAGTATTTTACATTTTCCAAAAGAAATCACATTCTTCCCAAAATATATGCTCCCTTTTCAGTGTTTTCTAGTTCAAAGTGATACCATTCTAATCTCTATAAAATATTTTCTTTGTAATTATGAACTAAATAATCTCATGAAGAACATGATATTGTGATAATGAACTAAAAAGCAAAACAAAAACTTCATGATACATAGAAGATGCTTATAAATTACACATATCAGAAATGAAAAAAGATACCACTAAATGTCAAAATGATGAATACTTTTATGACAAAATTTGAAAACTTTCAGTTCTTAGTGGGAATACTTTCAATTTTTCCCCACTCAGTGTGATGTTGGCTATGGATATGGCATATGTGGATTTTATAATCCTGAGATATGTTCCTTTTATAACTAATTTGTTGAGGTTTTTATCATGAAAGTGTATTGAACTTTGCCATATGCTTTTTTTGCATCTATTGAGATTATCATGTGATCTTTGTTTTGCTTTTCTTTATGTAATGAATCACATTTATTGATTTATATATGTTGAGCTATCCTTGTATCCCTGGGGTGAAGCCCACCTGGTCATAGTGGATTATTTTTTGATATGCTTTTGAATTTGGTTTGCTAGTATTTTTTTGAGGATCTCTGCATGTATATTTATAAGGGATATCGATTTGTAATTTTGTTTTTGTTTTTGTTATAGTATTCTTTCCTGACTTGGGTATCAAGATGATACTGCTTAGTAGAATGAGTTGGGGAAGATTCCCTCCTTCTTGATGTTGTCTGATAATTTCTGCAGTCTGGATGTCAGCTTCAACACCAGTTCTGTTTAACATAGAAAGTCCTAGCCAGAGCAATCAGGCAAGAGAAATAAATGAAAGATACTCAAATTGGGAAAATAGAGGTCAAACTATCATTTTTTGATGACTATATGATCTTACATCTGGAAAACCCCAAAGACCAAGAGAATCCTAGAATTGATAAATAAATTTAGCAAAGTCTCAGTTACAAAATTAATGTACCAAAAATCAGTAGCATTCCTATATACCAACCCTAGTCAAGTTGAGAGTCAATCAAAGACTTGATATCATTTGCAATAGCTAAAAATAAATAAATAAATAAAGTAGGGTAATATTCTTAACCAAGGAGGTGAAAGTTCTCAATATGGAAAACCACAAAACACTGAGAAGAGAAATTGTAAGTGACAAAAACAAATGGAAAAATATGTTATGCTCAGGGATCAGTACAATCAACACTGCTAAAATGTCCATACTACCCAAAATGATTTACAGATTCAATGCAATCCCCATCAAAATACTAATGTCATATATCATGGATCCAGAAAAAATATTTCTACAGTTTTTGGGAAACAGCAGAGCCTGGATAGCCAAAGCAATCCTAAGCAAAAAAAAATTCTAGAGGCATTACATTACCAGATTTCAAACTATATCCCAAGGCTATAGTAACCAAAACAGCATGGTGCTGGCACAAAAATAGAGACCAAGACCAAGGGAACAGAACAAAGAACTCAGGTATAAAAACATCTATATATAGCCAACTGATCTTTGAAAAAGTAGACAACAGTATATGATAGAGAATAGAAGCTCTATTCTAAAAATGGTGTTGGAAAATTTGTATAGCCACATGCAGAAAAATGAAACAGAGTCCATATCTCTTACCACTCATAAAAATTAATTCAAGATAAAGAACAAACTTAAATCTAAGGCATGAAACTATAAGAATTCTAGAGGAAAATATATGTAAAACTCTTCTAGGTATCAGTTTAAGCAAAGAATTTAGGAAAAAGACCCCAGTGGCCATCATGGCAACCACAAAAATTAATAAATAATAAAAAGCTTCTGCATGGTCAAGATAATAATCAACAAAGCAAAAATAAATCCCACTGACTGGTCGAAGATTTTAACAAGCTACATATCCAATAAAGAGCTAAAATCCAGAAATTACAAAGAACCCAAGTAAATCAATAAGAAAGAAGAAAACTTTGAAAAGTGGGGGGAAAAATGAACAGAAGCTTCTCAAAAGAAGATAAACTGCCATTAATTATATGAAAAAAATGCTCAATGCTCAATAATCAGAGAAATGCAAATTAAAACCATAATGGGACATATCCCCTTACCTCTGTTAGAATGGCTTTTATTAAAAAGTCCAAAAACTATAGATGCTGGCACGGATGTAGAGAGAAAAGAATGCTTATATACTGCTGGTGGAACTGCAAGTGAGTACAACCTCTATGGAAAAGAGTATGGAGATTCTTCTAAGAACTAAGAGTTCTACATATGATCAAGCAATCCCACTAGTAGGTATTTACCCAAAGGAAAATAAGTCCTTTTATCAAAAAGACACTGGCATGTGAGTATTTATTGCAGGACAATTCACATTTACAAAGATGAAGAATGAACCTAAGTGCCCATCAGTCATGAGTGGATTTACAATATATGGTAAGTAAATACAATGTAGCCATGAAGAAGGATGAATTAAAGCCTTTTGCAGCAATTTGAATGAAATTGGAGACCATTATCCTAAATGAAATATCAAAATAATGGAAAAACAAATATTACATATACTTACTGTTAAATTGGAATTAGCCAATGAGTACACATATTCACAGACGGAAGTAAATATTCAGTGGCAATCAAGCAAGGGGGAGGACAGAGAAGAGATTGGACAAAAACCTATGGGTATAAGCACTATCTGGGTGATGAGTACATTCATAATCCTGACTCAAGCATGGCAAAATTGATATATGTAACCAAAAATGTTTCTACCCCCATAATATTTTAAAATTAAAAAGAGGAAAAATAATTTAAAATTTTGACAATATGAACAAATCCATACAAGCGCAGATGCAATTCATCAAAATGGACAAAAGAATAAATTTTCAAAAGTTGAATAAAATTCTAATAAATGCAAACATTATAACCTAGTTGTACTACCACATTAATGCAAACTTGGAAAAAAGATACTCTAAATTAAAGTACTGAATATGTGATAAAAGACTTTTCACAAAATAAATAACTGGCTTAGAAAGCTTCCAGTGAGAACTTTTGACTATTGAAGGAAGATATCAATTTCAAACACATACTTCCAGAGCATAAAGTAGAAATAATTAACAACTCATTTTATGAAGACATAATAAGCTTCATGTTAAAAACTGACAAGGAGGCGGCGCCTGTGGCTCAATCAGCTAAGGCGCCATCCACGTACACCTAAGGTGGCGGGTTCAAATCCCCAGCCTGGCCGCCAAACAGCAATGATGGCTGCAACCCCAAAATGGCCGGGCGTTGTGGCGGGTGCCTGTGGTCCCAGCTACTTGGGAGGCGGAGGCAGGAGACTCGCTTGAGCCCAGGAGTTGGAGGTTGCTATGAGCTGTGATGCCATGGCACTCTACCCAGGGGCATAGCTTGAGGCTC
>CAUYQV010130613.1:0-22842 GCA_963574575.1 Galagoides demidoff
GGGGCTGGGTTTGAACCCACCACCTTCGGTATATGGGGCTGGTGCCCTACTCACTGAGCCACAGGCACCACCCAATGCTGCTTTTCTTACCCATGCAAATACAAATCAAATATAAGTTCACAAAAGGGAGATTCGTGACAATGAAATCGATCATCTTTCCTTCCCTGCAGCAAAGACGTGGGAGAATAAAAGCTTTGGTTAATTTTACACAATCAGATATAAATGATTTTTAAAATGGACTGTGGTAAAAATTTCAATACTATGCAACTATATACTATTGCTGGCAAGGAATAGAAATGTATAGATTTGAATTACAATATAAAATCCCTGAGATATGAAGTCTGATTAGAAATGTATTTGTGTGAATTTAGGTATTTCTGTTAATCTCTTCCTAACATAAAATGGTCTCTGCCCATCCTGCCTCTACCCCTTTATCTAGCTCTTAGATATTATTTTCTGTTATAATTTAGAAGATATTTTCCCAGGCTACTATATTTTTAGACTGTGTACATAAATATCCTACTTATGGCAGGGAATTTCCAGAAAACAAGTGATTCAGTCTCATGCCCAAAGGACCGCATTCCCCAGTGGAGACCAGCATGAGTTGTGTTATGTGGTCACATTGGGGGCCCTTCTCCACAGGTTTCAAACAGTGGGCTTTAAACTTTCATCTAGCAGTCCAGAGGAAGGGTTTCCAAAATCCCTATTTCCCTTGCTTCCATGGATCCTGGATTGATTTGGGAGGTGAGGTGAAGGAAGAAGTAGTGGTAGGGTTGCACATATTATGGTAATCCCTAAGTGAGTAAAGGATTCCTTTTTTCTAACATAAAAGAGGGTGAGAGCCCAGCAAGGGAGAAGCCAGGTTATAGAACTCAAAAAGTAATTGTTCAGAGCCAATGTAAAAAGTTAACATCAAAACAGACTCAGATCTCTTGGCTCCCATGTTAGTTCTTTCTTTGCTATTCCATTCCAACCCCAAAGAAAAGCCAGCTAGTCCATATTCCTTGTCAAGGCTGAGGTTCTAGGAGGGCAAAGACAGGGAGGACAAAAGTGTCTCTTACTTGTATTTGCCTCACTTTCTTCTAAAAGAAATGCCCATCCTAGGGCATTATCAACAAACTTCTTCCATAAAGAGTCAAATGGTAAATATTTTCAGCCTTGCTGGTTATATGGCCTCTTCAGCAACTACTCCACTCTAGCATTATAGGACAAAAGCAGCCATTAGCAATACATAAGCAAATAAGCAGGCTGCCCTCCAATAAAACTTTATTTATGGCCACTGAACTTTGAATTTCATGTATTTGAATTTATGAGTCATAAAAAAATTCTTATATTTTTCAACTATTTAAAATTTAACTATTTTCAACATATTTAAAATTATAAAAATCATTCTAGCAGGCTATACACAATTAGGCTACATGCTACCAGATTTGACTCACTAGCCATATTTGCTAACCCCTGTCTTATGAGGGTAAATAATGAAACATGAGGAATATTGGAGGCATTAAAACATGGAGGGACAAAATATGATACTTTTTAGCAAATGTAGCACAGATGAGTTAAATATAATAGGGGAAATTACTGAGGTATATGTCTATACAGAAAGAGCGAAGGGATGTCCTGACCTTTGATTCTATTTTAGGTAATCCTGGTCAGTACTCAGTTAAATTCTAGACTAATGATTTTGATTTACTCTCTTAAGATTTATGAAAGGCAAGTTTTAGCTGGTCTTAGAGAAGAAAAGCAGAAATAAGAAGATGACTTGTGACTTAGAGCTTGCCACGAGGTATGCAGAGCCAACAGAACATTTTATTAGGAACTGCAGCTGGTGGAATTTGTTATCAGTGAATCATTATGAAGTCTGTCTGGGCAGGGAGGAGGCAGCTAGCTATATTCCCCGTTAGCAAAAACTACTTCATAACAATGTAAAGTTCTCACAGAAAATGTCTCGTCATATTGAAAGAACCCACAAAAATCTCTATTTTTATGACATAAAGTCTATATTGATTAAATTAAAGAACGGTGTAAACTCAAAACCATAAACATTGTCTTTGATGGCATGAATGATTTATGGGCAATTGAATACAACTTTTGTTGCTCTGTAGATAACTCACCTATAACAATTTTATAAATGGTAGTGCATTTGTTCATAACAAAGGAGCATTGACACTAATGACAATGACAATATAATCTTTTTTTTTTTTGAGACAGAGTCACACGACATCACCCTCAGTAGAGGGCTGTGGCATCACAGCTCACAGCAACATCAAACTCTTGGGCTTAAGTGATTCTCTTGCCACAGCCTCCCAGTGAGCTGGGACTACAGGCACCCACCACATATAATCATTTTTTGATCAGCTATTATCTGCTGCCACCTAACATACATAAGTTATATTAGATTTATTCCCTACAGCCCTGCAAGATAGGTAGTACTCTTCTGTTAAAGCTAAAACTGAAGTTCAGTCATACAAACACAAAGTAGCAGGGCCAAATTCAAATCCCAGTCCCCCTGACTTGAAAGTTTATGTTCTTTCCACTGTACCAGTGGCGAGAAATGGTAACCCCAACAACTAGAATTTGGAAAAACTGTCTTCAACTATATTGCTGAATAGCATTACTTATAGATATTAATTTAACTCTCTGTATTTACTGTACAGTACTAACATGATTCTAGCCACTTAAAACCTTGAAAGAAATCAAAACAGTTGTGCCTTGTAACATTTGGGGTTTGTTTGTCCATTCATTGCTCATAGTTTCCAGGCAGGCTGCAGCCTTGAACTATTCATTGTCTGAACTTGCCCTCAAAGAATGCTTCCTCCTGCCTTACCTCTCTCAAGTAGCAGCCAATGAAAAACCCACAAGCTCTGCAGCTGCAGCTCTGGAAATCTTCCATCAAAACCCTCATTCCCAGACCCCTTTTGAAAATCACTGTTCCTAGAGCTGGCTGTTATCTTCTTGAAGGTCATGACTAATGTTTGTAACTTTGTAAAACTTCTACAGCAAACACTGTCTGCAAGACCAGGATTCCTCCGTCCTGACCTCTGTGTTAACTTGCCGGCATCAAGAGGTTTATTACTCCTCAACTAAGCTATCCTAAATTCTTAGCTGGTAGCCTGGAAAGTGGATATTAGGATGAGAGGCTTTTTAAATAGCCAATAGGAAATTGGAAAACTTAATGAATTTCAGAAAATGCCTTTTTGACAGATCAGAGTTCAATTTAAAAATAATAATAATAATAACCTAATTCTTGTTCCTGTAAATTTTATTCTTTTCATAAATTATTTTTAGGATTCTGAGGTTTAGTATCTAGTATACCTGTCTCAGAGGAAACAATTTCATTTTTCTTAAATTTGGAAATGTAGTGCAAAAGTGGCTGTTTTATGTATGACTGAAGGGTACCAAAAGCCAGTTTTTAGCCAGCCTTTATATATGAATCATGTTATTCAATCCAGATTTCTTTGAAACCACAAGCAGACACACTGTATGGATATTTGATTGAAGAAACCTGGTTGCTATTATTCACCCCGCCATGCTGTATTTTGCTTACATTTAGTGACCCACTAATACACTTAAGAGAAAAAGTAAATTTGCATCATCATCCGTTGAAATTGGCAAGACTGGATGCTAGTGATTATAAATGTAAAAATCCATCGAGAGAATTTCCTGGTCTGTATGTATCACAACTTGGTTTTTTTAGACTATCCCAAAAGTATATCCAGGAACTCAGGAAGTTGGGTGTGGGCATTACAAGGAGAAGACAAGCATGTGCTAACGTACCACTCACTGTCTGGACCAGATGGACACCCATGCACCAGTGAGAAGTTGTTTGGTCTGTATTTATTTACAGGGTGCAGGCTAGAATGTTAGAATTCTGATTATGCCCAGATGTGATGGAAAGAATTCACTAGCATTTTCACACTGGCTTTGTATGGAATGTACTTTTTGAATCAACATTAGTTAAAAGGTAGCCATTTAGCTCCAACAACCCCAAGAGGTTCTTTTCTTTGCCTACAAGAGAAGACGTTAACTGGGGCTTCAGATCCCATCTGAATTGTCTGCCTTTGGTCACTTGAGCATGTTTTCTTATCACTGAAATTGAGCAGACACATATTTTTTAAAATTTGACAGAAAACGTCTACTATTTAGGTAAAACAGTGAACTCAGATTTATGATGGGGAAACCCTTGTAATTCAAAATATACTTTCTTGAAATAATGTTGATAAAGAATATCAGGGTCATTTTTCTTAGTAGAAAGGAGGGGCATAATTTAAAACATACATTACAAATAATAAATGTATATGGAGGGTGCCAAAAACTGTATTAAATTTGTAGTATTCAAGTCATGTTTGACTTTTGCAACTACAAGAGGTACTCAATATGACTTGTATTCATCTTTTCTTATTGGTATGTATTCAATGTTACAATTTTAATACTTTTTTTTCTTTCTTAAAACACATGCACATTTTTTGGCACCCTCTATTTGAGGTGTTGTTTTTGGAGTAAGGTATATCAATCACTGCAGTTTTCTACCTTCCTATTATAATATTTTGGCTATTATTTAAGAGTCTGAAAACAATTCATAATATCAAGAAAAAGCCATCTTCATATATTTAGCAAAATGCTGATGGGAGGGGGTTCTCCAGATAGCACAAAGTCCTATTTATCTTATTTTTTGGAGGTTGACCTGGTATCATAACTGATACCATAAATGTACATTGCAAATTCTTATCCAGGCTGTGCTTCAAGTTTATGCTTTCTGGGATGATAACACTAGTGATTTGATGGTGAAAGCTGAGGACATTTTCAAGTTCCTTAGATCAAATGCATGGAAAGAATCAAACTCATAAATGAATGACCATATTATAAGCAGATTTTTCTTAAATTATTTTAAATAAGGAGGTATTTACATCAACCTTATACTGCTCTTTGGTTCTTGGTGATCCAAATGCCTTGACCCACAAAACTAATAAAGGAATTGAACCATAGAAGAAACAGAAACTTAAACTTTTGTCATTCAGGTAAGGAATTTTTCTTTTTTTTTAAGAGAGAGTCTCTGTTGCCCAGGCTAGATTGATGTCATTAGCCTAGCTCACAGCAACTGCAAACTTTATATTCAAGCAATCCTCTTGCTCAGCCTCCCAGAGTAGCTGGGACTATAGGTGCCTGCCACAAACCTGGCTAATTTTTCTATTTCTAGAAGAAATGGGGACTTGCTCTTGCTCAGCCTAGTCTCAAACTCCTGAGTTCAAGTGATCCTCCCCCCTCAGACTCCCAGAGGGCTAGGATTACAGGCATGTGCCACTAAGCCCAGCCCCCAGGAGTATTTCTTGATTACCTTTAAGTTTATTTTATTATTATGGAAAATTTCAAATTTAGAGAAAAAGAGGAAGGAAAAAAAATCCCCATGTACCAGTCACCAGCTATAGCAGCCATCAACTCTTGGCCACCTTTGTTATATCTACTCTCCTTTCCCCACACTAGGTTCTTTGGAAGCAAATCTCATATGTAATTTCTATGGATTATCTATTAGGTGATTTGGACTTTATTGGATTTTAAGGATAAATAGGTGAATGAGATGTGGTTGTTGTTCTTAGAGATCTTGTCAGGTCCATCTGGAGCAATAATGTTTAATAGTCAATGTAATTTTAAGTTCACTATAACATAGAACCAAAACTGACCCCACCCCCATACCATCTCTATACATAGTATGAGTCCCTAAATCCAATTTCATGAGAATATTTTTAAGCATGAAAAATTTCCTCTCTCTGTCCACTGAAAAGGCCTAGAAGCAGTGACACCTGGTAGCAATAAACACACATAGCCCCTAGATCTTGGCTTCTAAATCTTACTTCCCCCTAAAGAAACCAGGGCTATTGAAGGGAAAAAGAAGTTAGGAATACCTTTTCATGGCAGAATGTTGGGACATCTCAAAAAATGTCAGTGATATGTCAAAAGGACAAAGGAACCAGATTGAAAGAATTCCCATTGGCCAATGTGGAACCACTTGAGCAGCAAAATAATCAATTATAATAATAGATTCTAACTCATTGAATAAAATGAACATCCATGAGTGAGTTCACAGTGATGATAAATAGATACTAAATGTATATAAGGAAAACCACTTCTTTATAGTAGAATGCCTACTAATAAATTTCAAAGGGATGATAAATTAGAAAAATTACCATTTTATAGCCATCATAGTTATCTGAGTCAGACAAGAGGTATGAATGGATGCTAAAACTAGTAAGGGAAATTTGATGAAGAACAGGATATTTATATATTTCAGAGAATCTCTCTACAAATTGCCAAGTAATAACTATGAGAAATAATAGATTTACCAAGTGATCAAAGTCACCATCACCAATAATAGAACTGACATCATGTGCTTCTTGACATTATGCCCCGAGAAAGATACATAACTTCTGTGATACTCCTGCCTCAGAAAGGCATAATGGGAAATGAAAGAGTAAATCCTTTTTCAAATTAGATAGTGTCAGATTCAGTCTTCTTATAACATGTGGAATACCAGGAGGATCTCAGGAAAGCAAGAAGCCAAATAAGACCTAGGAAAATTTCATAATCCAATAAAATCTGGAAGAGATATTTTAGAATATCACCAAATCATTTTTCATCCAAGATCTCAGTACTTCCCTTAAATAGGATATTAAATAACACAAAGTAATTTTCCCCTGGGGGTTCTTTTTGTACTTAACACTTTTATCAACCCACTAGCATTTTATCGTTGGATAAATGAGTAATTCTAAGATGCCTGAATATTCCTTTTTCTTTCTGCACCCACCAAATTTAATAAGAAGTAGGAACCTAAGTCTGGAACAGATAACCATCTGTTACCACTGATAACATAAGATTAAACAAGGAGGAATTCTTCTCTTGTTGCTTTCTTGCATAGTTCATGGTTCTCCCATTTAACTTTCTCTGTTAAAAAAAATGTATTAAATATTCAAATAAAGACTAGGTATCTAGCCCATAACCACATACTAAAGCTTTTTCCCTTGAGAATCATTTGTACAGTTGCATTTTAATAGGGAGGATCGCACAGATGTGACACTGTTTTCAGAAACAGGTTAGGTAGCATCAAGAAACATCTGCATGTTTTTCCAGCAGCCTGAGTAACTAGTCGTGATTCATATGGATTTCTCTGTATCTGCTTTTTCCCCCTTCCTTTTTTCCAGCACATCTAGATGATTAACAGGCTGAACGCTGCCTTGTATATGCATCATGACAGCCATGGGACTGTTTGGGTCAACAGTACATACATAATCCAATGCTGTTATCTCAAAACACCTCATTTAGATGTCTGTTACAGGCAGAGCAGGATGTCCTGTCCCAGGGGGCTGTGACAATTTGAGATGGTGGTGCTGGAAGCCATGTGGGACTCTTCCCATCACAGCTAAGTTGATATTTTCTCAGGTCACAGGACTGTATGTCTACAAAGAGAGAAACTGAGCCAGTAGCCGGGTAGATGTCCCCTTGAGTTTGGATTATGCATTCAAAGAAATGATTTATTTGCCTTAGGGAAGGGAGTGTAAAATCATTTTAAAAAGAAAAAAGACAGTTTTCATAACCAGTTCATTTGTTCCACAATGAATTTTGCTGAAAGATCTGTCCTAAAGTATATCTGTGCTGCCACATCCCAAGCTTCACAGGTACCAAAGTTGACTCTATATGACCTGTACCTTTTCCTTAGATGGTTGGATGTGAACTCAGAAGAGTGCTTGCCCAAGTTTTATTTCAGTTCAGATATAACTAAATGCAGGAAATCATTTCCTAACACCTTTCTTTTGCAGGCCCCCCCTAAACTATCGTTTTCCTACAAGTTAAGGGATCTACAAAATGGTCCGCCTATGTCCAAGATAATTTTGAGAATGGCTTTTTATGCCTGGTGTACAGTCTCTTTAGAAAAGCAGAATTATGACAGAAACACTGACATTCTAAGCTGTAACAAATGAGCTGCTCTTGAAGATAAATGCAACTTTATGTCTGTGAAGCTAAATGTTTACTTTCCAGATGATTTAGTGTATCTTTCTTCCTTTTCACACTGAGCTTTTTCTTTATGTGCATCCCTTCATCTGCAGGCTACTTTTGTAACCCTGTTATATCAGTGTTTGGTGATGTTACAAAAAGGCAAAAAGTGTGAGGTCAAATTTTCCATTACATACCTCAACAGGAATGCCAGGGAACCTAGCCAAGCTAAGGCTACAAAAAATAAAAATTACAGGAAAGATGATTCATTAATCAACAATTGCCTTACCAAGAAAATAGAATTAGTTATATATATTTGGTTTTGGGAACGGGGATGAGTGCAGACAGCGTGGCTGTGGGTGAAATGGGGTTATTTTATGCCTATATCGCATTGTTGTAGACCTACTGGGAATCTTTTAAACTAAAATTCAAGGGAAAGAGTAACTCACTTTGTGCCTTGATCTCTCTTGATTTTTTTCTTCTTTCAAGTTGAAAGTTATATCACACACCAACCCCAATTACAATTTGATTTAAAAAATCATGACACCTGTAGTCCCAGCTACTCCGGAGGGAGGCTGAGGCAAGAGAATCACCTAAGCCCAAAAGCTGGAGGTTGCTGTGAGGGCAGCAAAGTAAGACTGTCTCTAAAAAAATATATATTAAAAATTAAAAAAATAATAATAATGACAGCTGAAGCATAAGTTAGAAAGACACAGCCTGCAACTCAGAAGCAGTGAGAACAGGGACTATGGCCATTCCTTCCACTCATTCCTCGACTGTGTGATCTGAGTCACTTCATTTAACACAGGCCTCCTTTTACTCTCCTCTCTCTTTTGCCTAAGGTCAGGATCTTGGTCCCTCCTTAAAACACTGTCAGGTTAGTAGAAGTGCAAACATTTTGCCTTTAAAAATAGTTATGACTACATATTAAAAGAGCCAAAAAGGGCAAAATCTGTGGCACGAGAAGCAAACAATAGCCACTGAAATTCAAAAAAGCCCACAAGCTTCTAAAATTCCTCTTAAGCAAACAGAATTATCTCATCACATAACTTAGTACCATAAATGTCAAACTCAATATGAAGCTTCATTTTTTATATTCTAATAAGAAATCTAGCCAGTAACAAAAACACTGGCTCTGTGACCAGGCAATAACAGATAAGGTGAACTCTGTTATCTGATGTTTCATTACCTGGCACCATCATGCAGTAAAATGCTCAAAACTGCGAGACATCTTTGTGCACCTTGTGACGTGCCAATGAAAAGTAATGGCAAGGTCCTGTGTCATCTTACCACTAAGCATATTTTATTTTAAGTCTTTGGAAATTGGTAATCCCAGTATCTGGTTCTGACACTATGAACCAGAGTGCATAATTAATCATAACAAATCCAGCCACTTTGGATGATACTACATTTACTGACGAATTTTACTGCCTTTTATGGAAAACATGAGGGAGAAATGGAGAAACAGGTTTTGTTGGGTTTTTTTTTTTCATTTGCCAAATAGCTGATAACCCAGTTGCTATAACCATTTCTTCTGCACAAAGGGACAACAGCATGAGAAGCTTTTTTTAAAGTTTCTGATAATCCAGTGTTTCTTGTGAGAAGCTGAGACAGTTCAAGAAAAGAAATGGATCCAAGGACAAGAACAGAGCCAAAGTTCCAAGAACTTGACAAGTAGGGCAAATATAACAGGCCTATGTTCATCATGGAAAAATGTGAAGTCCTGGACCCTTTGTAGAAGAAAACTTGACTGCACGCAAGGGAGATAAGGGCTTAACATGACCATTGCCGGTCAGGCCCTTCTGTGTTCATTCTCTTCACCTCCACACAAGGGTCAATGACAGACTTCCAGCAGAGAATATTGTCAGAATTGCAATTATGGAGGCAAGCATCCACATTTCAAATTGGAAAGAATTACTCCTCAATCCTCAAAGGTTTTTTTAAAAAGCATTTTCAATAATTCATTTTGTACCCGAGTCTGTCTTATCTGTCTCCCTCCCCCATAAACACACACACACACACACACAGAAAAAGTAGAGGCATGTGCAGAAAACCTGGAAATTTTCTTCCTCTTTGGAAGGTTCCATTTTGTCTTTTCAAAATCCCTCTGCCTTTGTTCTTTTCAGCTACATTAAAGATTTGTTTTCTTGGTTCTTGAATCTCATTTTGTTTAGGCTTACAACAGCTCAGCAATCTCTTACGTTCTCCTTTCTCTCTCATGCATATTTCCAGTGCTCTATTCAGACTGTTCAAATTGGGTCTCTTGTTTGTTTTGTTTTTTTAAGAGACAGGGTTGCAAGAGCTAAAGTGATCATGGGGGTCACTACAGCCTTGAACTCCTGGCTTCAAGAAGTTCTCCCACAATAGCCTCCCAAGTAGCTGAGACTACAGGCACATGTCACCATGCCCAGCTTTAGTCGATGTTTCTTATATAATGGGTAATACATGTATGTGAGACAGACTTTTCCCTATCCCACCAGATTCTCAGACTCTCTTCCTTTCCTGACTAGCCAACTAGCCAGCCAGCCAGCCAGCCATTGAAGTGGGTAAGGACTTTGAGATTTGGGAAATTTGCATCCCCAATTTTATGTTCAATTTATAAATAATTCTTTTCTTTTTTAGAAAATCGACAAATAATTGTGTATATTTAGGGCATATAATAGATATGCACAATTGTGTATACATTATAGAAAGACTCGACCAAGCTAATTAATACAGTCATCACTTCACCAGCTTATTTTACTTATGGTAAGAACATTACAAATCTGTCCTTTTAGCAATTTTGAAATGTGCAAGGCAGTATTATTGATTGTGGTCACCATGCTGGGCAGTAGATCACTCTAACTTATTCCTCCAGCCTAACCAAGAGTTTGTACCTTTTGATCAACATCCTCCCTCTTCATTACCCCGGCTTCTAGAGCTACCTTTCTACTTTCTACTCTGTTTCTGTAAGATCGACTTTTTTAGATTCCACATGTAAGTGAGATCTTATAATATTTATCTTTCTGTGCCTGGTTTATTTTACTTACTATAATGTCCTCCAGTTCCATCCATGTTGTTGTGAATGACAGACAGAATTTTCTTCTCTTAAGCTGGATAGTATTTCATTACTATCATTATATATATCACATTTTCTGTAAAGAACTCTTCTGCTTTACAAGATTTTAAAGGAGAATGTTTAAAAAAAAAAAAAAGGAGAACATGCTTTAGTACAAGCGTTGTTGAGATTTGTGTTCAACTGTGACCTTGACCAACACTTGCCTCAATTATTCATTTAATAAATACTGATTGAGCATCTTCTGTGTGCCATGCACAAGAGATACAGTTGTTCATGAGACAGATGTGGTCTGTGCCCTCTTCCAGTTTATACCCCATTTGGGGAATCATGTTAAAAATAAACATGTAAATAAGCATTTCAATCATGGTAAGTATAAAGAAGGAACACTGGGGGAATCGAATCAGAGAAGCAGGAAAAACTATTGTGTGAAATAACAGTTAATCTGAGGCTTAAACGGTGGGTGGGAGTTAGCTAAACAAAGAGGCTATAAGGGCATCACAGGCCGAAGGACAGCCTGTTCCCAGACCCCAAGTCAGGAAGGGATTTGGGACAAAAGAACTGAAAAAAAAACTGAGCTAGACTGGAGCCCAGTGAATGAGAGAGAAGTGGAAGGATGCAGAGGTAGTGGAGCCAGATTCTGCCCGTCTGTCCTAATAACAATGAGTAGCCATTAAAAATGTATATGGAGGAAACACTTGATAATGTTTGTGTTTAAATTCCTCTGTTGTATCTCATCACACAGGATGAGAGGAAAACAAGAAGGAAACCAGTGAGGCGGCTATTGCCATTTTCTGAGCAGTCAATGGGGAAGTGGATGGATCCAAGACAGATTCAGAAGGTAGAAATAACAGGACTTGGTGGCTGTCTGGAGTGGTGGCACTGCAGAATAGGAGTGCCACTGATGGCTTCCGCTTTTCTGACATGAAATTCTAGTTCCTGAAGTGAGATCTTTTGGAGGAGTGCCTCACGTAGGGATGGGGGGAGTAGATCCTAAGGTCAGTTTTAAACATGTTTCTGGGACATACTTGTGATTTTTCCAAGTGGAGCTCTAGAATTTAGAAAAGACATCTAGGCTAGAGTTATAAATTGAGTACCAGCTAATAGATGATACGAGTATGGATAAGATTGGCTAGGAAGACAGTATGGCTCTAGAAAAGGGCCCAGGACACCTCCGTTGTAGCATCTGTGACATGGAAGTAACAATCTAGCTCTGCACATAGCCCAGTATCCAGGTCACAGTAGGCATTCGGTGTATGGTAATTACTGTTATTACTGTCTCTGTTAAAATCTCATAGCCTCATTCTCAGAGTTGGCACTAACTGACAAAGAAGAAAGTGGAGAAAAGAGAATGAATACATGAAGGAATGAACATGAAGATATAAGAATAAGTCTGAAAGAATTGAGATTAAAGCATTAGCATTTATTATGCTGGTGTGTTAGAATATTGTTCTCTTAATTTTTTTTTTTTTTTTGGAGACAGAGCCTCAAGCTGTCCCCTGGGTAGAGTACTGTGCATCACAGTTCACAGCAACCTCCAACTCCTGGGCTCAAGCAATTCTCCTGCCTCCGCCTCCTGAGTAGCTGGGACTATAGGCGCCCACCACAATGCCTAGCTATTTTTTGGTTGCACCTGTCGTTGTTTGGCAGGCCTGGGCTGGATTTGAACCTGCCAGCTCAGGTGTATTTGGCTGGCGCCTTAGCCACTTGAGCCACAGGTGCTGAGCCTGTTCTGTAATTTTTAATTTCTAGGCAGCCCTTCTCTTCCTGTGATTCTCCCCCTGAAAAACCTAGGGTCTCTGCTCAGTGGCTGTATCTCAGTGTTTAGGGCACCAGCCACATACACCAGGGCTAGTGGGTTCAAACCTGGCCTGGGCCTGCTAAAAAATGACAACTACAACAACAACAACAACAAAATAACTGGGTGTTGTGGCGGGCACCCGTAGTCCCAGTTCCTTGGTAGGCTGAGGCAAGAGAATGGCTTAAGCCCAAGAGTTTGAGGTTGCTGTGAGCTGTGACCCCACGGCACTCTATGGAGGTTGACATAGTGAGACTCTGTCTCAAAAAACAAAACACCAGGGTCTTCATTTTTCCTACATAGGATGTTTGGACCTGAACGACTTGTGTGGCTGCCACCAGGTTCGTCATCTTGGTATGTGTTCTCAGCATTGCTGCTACAGTGGCTGGTTGATTCGCTAAGAAATATCTAAGTGTTCTTTTTGTAACATTATTTTTAGGAAGGCAAAGCCTTTACATTTCCAGACAGCAGCTTTGCTGTGAATGTGGGAGACCACAGAACGCTGTAACATGTTGCACATGTCGTTGGGGCGGTCTGGGCTTCTTGGCATTACTAATGATGATAATGAGCCGGCTTGGTGGAGGCAGACTCTCCCTGCAGCTGGTGTCTTTTCAGCACAGGGATGAGGTCATTGGGGACTGGGGAGGAGGCAGGGCTGGAGAAGATGAGAGCAGAGAAGGGGAAGAAGCTGTCTTGTCTGCTTGGTGGAAAAATGGAAACATGTTTGCCACATGGCTGCTTTATTTTAAGGAAAGGGAATGGAGAGACAAGGGGACTGTGTGGAACTATAACATGGCGACAGCTTGGTTTTCCGCAAAGCTGCACAATTATCAGTATTCAGAGTAAGTGTGATTAGCCACTAATCAAATCTCTCAGAGCACTGATAACCATGTAAATCTAATCTCCATGTTTGAAACTGCTCAAAGCAGGACATTCCAGCTATTTAGATGCAGCCTCCTAACAACTTAAGAGTTGTATAATAGCCTAATTTTAGAAAACCCACTCCTCCTTTGCCTTAGATGTGTCTAAAAGGGAAATTTAGAATTATTTTTCCTTTGGCAATATAAGGGTATCAGATCGTTCTTCATCTTAAAGTTGTCACTGAAAACAAATATTTACTATTATTACTAATAATAAGTTTACTATCATTTCATTATGATGAAATAATACTATGAGCTTATATACACAAAGATGTAAGTATAGAATTCTCAGCATGCCCCAGGGTTTGGAATTGTTGCCCCAGCTGGTGGCTGTTGAGTGTTTTGTGGGGAAAGGAGTTAGTGAAAGGGAAGTCACTTTGGCATTACAGGGAAACACCTGGCTTGGGCACAACTAGCCAGGCACCATCAGCCATTTGGCCATCTCAGCATTAGTTAATAGAAATTAGTCAACACTGACAGCATTGGGGCAAAACTAAAAATGCTCTCAGGACTTTTTGAAAGGGTCTCCTTTATTGCCTAGACTAGAGTCTGGTGGCATCATATCTCATAGCAACCTCAAATTCCTAGGCTCTAGTGATCCTTTTGCCTCAGCCCCTGGAGTAGGCATGTGCCATCACACCCACCTAATTTTGGTGTGTGTAGGGTAAAGGTGGGGTCTCACTCTTGCTTACCTAAACTCCTGACCTTAAGAAATCCTCCTTGTTTAGCTTTGGAAAATGCTAGGGTTACAGGCATGAACCACCATGCCCAGCCTTCTCAAGATGTTTTTGAACCCCTGTCATGTAAGGCCAGGTCTGATGAGGCTTTCTATCCTCAATGCCTTAGCCAGGACCTGACATGTTCTAAGTGGCAAGTGAACAAGTAACCCAGTTTTCCCGTTCTACATAGTTCAGGATTATTGTTGACGGCCAGGAAAAACAATTGTGAGTAATTAGATGGGAGAAAAAATATTTCCCCATGCTGGGGAAAAAATGTTGGAGAAAAAGGATGTTATTTAAGTAATTGTAATAGTTGACTCCCAATAGCATTCCCGACATGAGTTTTTAAGATATAAAGAGTACTGTCCTAGAGTTGTTAAGGTCCTACTGATTATTTATCTTTAATTATTATGGGTACATGATATTGGTATATAGAGTACCTGTGATGGTTCAATACAGGCAAACATAATACTAATATTTGTACTAATCAAATTAGGGTAATTGGGATCTATCACCTGTATTACTTTATCAGGAACATTCCAATTCCACTCTTCTGGTTAAAGTATACCCTAACTTACTGTTGATTATAGTCATCTTGATGTGCTTGCAAATATTCTTCATTCTACCTAACTATATTTCTGTACCCCTTAACCATCTGCACTCTATCCCAGCCTCTGGTAACCTTTGTTCTACTCCATGTCTCCATGAGATCCATTGTTTTATTACTTTGCTCCCACATACAAGTGTAGACACACCAAGATTTGTCTTCCTACACTTGGTTTATTTCACTTAACATAAGGTTCTCCGGTTCCATCCATGCTGTTACAAATGGCAGGATTTCCTTTTAATTTCAGAATGTTACAAGAGTGCAAACATTTGGGTTATGTGCATTACTTTTATATAGTTTGAGTTTAGGTTGTAATTATCCATCCCCCAGATAGTATATATTATGCCCGTTATGTATAAATTTACCCATCCCCTCCTACCTGCTTGACTTCCATTGAATTTTACTACCACATGTACACATATATGTCGAGTATTTAGTCTAATGTAAAAGTAAGCATATGTGGTATTTTTCAACTTTTGTAATATTTCACTTAGGAGAATGGTCTCTAGTTCCATCCAGATTGTTACAAAAGGTATTAAAACATTTTGTGGCTGAGTAATACTCAATGGTATACTTATACCACATTTTATTAACCCACTCATGTATTGGATTGTTCAATCCAATTGATCAACAACTTGGGTTGTTTCCACATCTTTGCAATTGTAAATTGTACTGCTGTAAACATTCAGGAACAAGTGTCTTTTTTATAGAATATCTTTTTTTTTGGGTAAAGACCCAGTAGTGAGATTGCCAGATCAAAAGGTAGATCTACTTTTATTTCTTCGAGTCTCTCCGTACTACTTTCCGCAGGAGTTGTGCTAGTCTGCAGTCCCACCAGTGGAGTATAAATGTTCCTTTCTGTCCACATCCACACCAGCATCTGTTGTTTTGGGACTTTTGTATAAAAGCCATTTTCTCTGGAGTTGGGTGATGTCTCATTGTAATTTTGATGATTTCATTCTTACTGCTAAATTTTTTAGCCACTAAAATCTTTTAACCTCCATTTCCTTTTTGGGTCAGTGGGGATGATAATGCTTCCTTGGCATATCTTTCTAGGATTATTTTCAGGAGTAAGTCTTTTTACGGATGTGAAATTATCACATCAAATACGAAATTTTTTATTTTTGAATCAGAAGTTTAGTTTATTATATCTCAGCCATGAAGCAGTACAATTAATCAAAATATGCAGCTAAATTATTGATACAATTTTGCCATCTTAACAGTAGCTTGTTTATGCCAGTGGTGAAGAAGCCTGCAGAGTGGCAGTGAAATTGCAAAAGGTGTTTTCCATAGTGTTTTCAGAATTGAATGTTTTTCCTTACAAGAAGTGATCTAACTCCTGAAAGATGTGGTAGTCAGTTGGTGCAAGGTCTGGTGACTGTGGTAGATGACAGAGAGTTTCCAAGTCCAGCTTCTGTACCTTAAGCAGCGTTTTTTTGGTGCCATATAGGGTGGAGCATTGTCTTGCAAGAGAATTGGCCTACCTCTGTTAACAACCTTAGCTGCCTAATTACAAGCATCCTCATAATTTCATCCAGTTGGGTGCAGTACACATCCACTGTAACCCATTGACCAGATTTCATAAGGCTACAGTGGATAATACTAAGCTGGACCACCAGGCAAACACCAGTAGCTTTTTGGGGAAGAATATTCAGTTTTGGACTGTATATTTGGCACTTCGTCTTTATCCAACTGTTGCACCAAACGCTTGCAATTGTCAAAAAGAATCAGATGTAACAACATGTAGTACAATGTAAAATGATTCACCTTTATGTCATGACAGCAGAGAAAGGCAAGCTTGAGACAATTTCTCTTGTGACACTCATACAGATCCCATGTGTCCAGCTTCTTTACCTTGCTGATCAGTGGTCCAATATTGTTGGAATAGTGACGTCTAACCTTGCTGCTAATTTCATGCATAATCTGAGATGGACTTGCTTCTACCACAGCTTTCAGCTCATCATTAACCATTTTGGTCTCAGGTCATCCACATGGCTCTTTTTCAAGACGAAAAATCACCACAATGGAACTTCCCAAGCCAGTTATATACTATGTGTTTATCAGCCACATCCTGCCCAAACACTTTGTTGCTATTTCTAGTTGTCTGTGCTGCATTGGTTTCGTAATAGAATGTATAGTCAAAAACACAAAAGTTTGACTTATCCATGGTTTCACAAAAATTGGTCTAAAAAATTTTTGAAATAGGGTGGTGTCTGTGGCTCAATGGGTGGGGCACCAGCCCTATATACCAAGGGTGGCAGTTTCGAACCCAGCCCTGGCCAAACTGCAACATAAAAAAATAGCCAGAAGTTGTGGCAGGCACCTGTAGTCCCAGCTACTTGGGAGGCTGAGGTGAGAGAATCGCTTAAACCCAGGAGTTGGAGGTTGCTATGAGGTATGTGACACCATGGCACTCTACTGAGGGTGATAGGGTGAGACTCTGTCTCACCAAAAAAAAAAAATTGAAATATAATCAGAAGCCAAAACATGCATTTGAAAGAATGAGGATGTATTTTCACAACAAAAATAAAATAAGAAATGTCAAAGTGAACTATCAGAGATCTCAATTATCAAAGTTAGTGCTTGAAGAAATCAGGCATTTCATACTTAAAAAACTAGTAAGTATTGTTACTGGTTTCTTTTTAGAATACTAAATATCTTTAAATATTTCTAGAAGGAAAAAAGGGTTTTAAATTTCTTGAAGTAAAAGTGCTTCCAAATCATATTTGTTGGTGTTATTGTTGTTAATCATTGTTAATCCCTCTTTAAGATTAATTTATTTAGGCTTGGCGCCCATAGCACAGTGATTATGGCTCAGGCCACATGCACCAAGGGTAGCAGGCTCAAACCTGGCCAAGGCCTACTAAACAACAATGACAATTGCAACAAAAAAATAGCTGAGTGTTGTGGCGGGCGCCTATAGTCCCAGCTACTTGGGAAGCTGAGGCATGAGAATCACTTAAGCCCAAGAAATGGAGGTTGCTGTGAGCTGTGATGCCACGGCACTCTACCAAGGGCGATATAGTGAGACTCTGTCTCTCAAAAAAAAGGTTAATTTATTTAACAACTAATGACACCGCTCCTCTCCCTTTCTGGAAATCTTTTATGACTTATCTCCACATCTAAAATATCTGGTTTTCCTTTTAAAATACCATTATTGTTAATCTCTGAAACCAGTAAGGGTTATAAAAGTACTGACTACAGATTGTCAAGTGTTCACAAATAAAACACTGGTGTTACTCAGATGTAAATTCTTTCCCTGCGGTTTGTGTCTCTACAGTGATTCAACTGCAGGTGTCTGTCATGAGACAGTAGAGTTTTGTCTTTTTGGAAGGAACACTGTATGTGAAATCAAGAAACAATGCCTCAACCACTTTTGAGCTACGACCTAAATCAAATCAATTTGCCTCTCTTAGCCTCAGCCTCCTCAGTTCTTAACTGAGAGAGTATTCGCTGTCTCTGACCAGGGACTTAATGCTTTCCCCAAAAGGCATTTGGATTGTCAAAATGACAGGGTGGGCGAAAAATGATAGGGTGAAGGTATGCTTCTGGCATTTAGTGGGTGGGGGTATAGGTCTGCTAAATTTTCTGTGGTGAGCCAAGCAGATTCATGAAAGGAAGAATTGTCCCCCTCACCACCGCATAAATACTCATATACTCTCCTAAGAAACCCAGGCGAAGCTTTTTAGTACAAAGTGTCACAATTAGTAAGAAGGGACTGCCTCGGGCAAACTGGAATATACAGACCAACTGGCCCAAATCCAAGTCCACTTGTACTCTCATCATCTTCCTAAATTCTTGTCCTGTCATACCCACAAATGACAAGATCCCAAACTCTGATGAGGGGATATAGGGGTGGAAACCACCTACTTTACTAGGAAGACCGGGTAGAGTTAAAGTTAGCTCACTTATGCCTTAATTTGGTTATGCTGTAGTCTCAGAGCCCCCCTCGCTCCTCCCCCTTCCTCACCTCACAGTCTGGGTGCTACTCCAGCACACAGCTGCCTGAAGCATTCCTTTGGGGTGGGTGGAGGGAGAAGGAGAGGAGTAGTGTCAGCTCTTCCCTGCAGGTGCCGCTAACCATAGCAAGCCGTGCAGCTCACTCCACTTCAGTCAGGCCCACGTGGAAGCCATGTCTGTGGGTGCAAAGTTACCATGACACATCCCACCGTGCAGTGTCGGGGATGTGTCACCCTGCTCACCATATGGAAGGTGCCAGGTGATTCTTGTATCATTTTTTGGACTGGCATGTAGAGAGGTAAAACGAAACCCAAATCAGGACTCCTTTCCACTCTTCTGACACCTTCACTGAAGGAAACAGTCAAGTCTGGGTAGGTTTTGCGTTTCTCAGTTCCTGTATGTGGACAAGACTGGGATTCCAGAATTTTTTGTCTAGCCTCAGATTTTTCTCCTGGTTAAATTTACTCTCAGCTTCTTAAATTGTATTGTACTCTTTAAAGAAAATCTGTTGTGCAGAGTTATATAAAGCTTGACATGGTCTAGAAGACTAATTGTTTAAATATGGACTTGGATAATTGCAAAAAAGCACTTTTGTTTGTATCATGGAATGAAAGTTACCACGTACACAATAGTCTATTTTCAAATCTAAATGGATTACATCTCAAAGGAAAGAAAAGAGCATAGCAAAAAAAAAAAAAAAAAAAAGCACACTTTTTTATGCCAAAACCAAAATTGATGTCTAAATCCAACTGGAAAGAACTGTAGACATTTGCCTCTGATACTCGCACACAGCTCTCTTTCCTGTTTTGTTTCTTTACCCTCTGGTCCTTTGGGAACACAGGGTTTCTTTGCATTATTGAAAAGTGAAAAGTAAAGATCAGGGTAGCAAACAGACTAATCTCTTGTTCCATTTAATACATCACCCCTTTTGAGGTTTGAGCATACTCATCAAATATCAGAGGTTAGGCTACTGCTTTCTAACTTTCCTGTGAAACTCTAGAATCTTCTGGAACTTATCAAAGTGGAAAGGATTAATTTGGGGAAAGCTTTTTAAAAATCACTATTGTAAGGAAGGTTACTGGTCATATTTTTTTTTTTTTTTTTCTGAGACAGAACCTCAAGCTATCCCCCTGGGTAGAGTGCCATGGCATCACAGCTCATAGCAACCTCCAACTCCTGGGCTCAAGCGAGTCTCCTGCCTCAGCCTCCCAAGAAGCTGGGACCACAGGCGCCCACCACAACGCCTGGCCATTTTTTGGTTGCAGCCATCATTGTTTGGCGGGCCCGAGCTGGGGATTCGAACCTGCCACCTTAGGTGTATGTGGCTGGCGCCTTAGCCGATTGAGTCAGAGGCGCCGCCCACATGAATTTTCTTAAACAATTTTGCTCATATTTATTAGTGTATTAGAGGATTATAATTTAAGCCTAGTATTGCACTTGATTTCATCACATTTTTTTGTTTTTGAGATTGGGTCTCACTCCACTGCCCAGGCTGGACTCAAAGGCCTGGACTCAAGCAATCATCCTGTGTCAGCCTCCAGAGTAGCTAGGACTACAGGCATGTATCACCATCTCTTGCTTCCCCAATTTTGATGTAAAGGAGATTCTGAGGCCACAGAAAACCTAGCCAGTGTAGTGGCCCACACCTATACTCGGGAGGCTGAGACAAGAGGATCTCTTGAACCCAAGAGTTTGAGGTTGCTGTGAGCTATGATACTACAGCACTTTACCAAGGGCAACAAAGTGAGACTCTGTCTCAAAAAAAACCCCAAAACAAGAATACCTAAGATGTAGTAGAAACTGATTGTTAACCTCCATATAAGATGTAATATATATCACACAAAGAAAACAAAAATAGTAGGCACATATTCTGACATAATAAAACATTCTTTGGGGTGGTGCCTGTGGCACATTGGGCAGGGCGCCGGCCCCATATATTGAGGGTGGTGGGTTCAAACCTGGCCTCCGTCAAACTGCAACAAAAAAATAGCCAGGCATTGTGGCGGGCGCCTATAGTCCCAACTACTAGGGAGGCTGAGGCAAGAGAATTGCCTAAGCCCAGGAGTTGGAGGTTGCTGTGAGCTGTGTGATGCCACAGCACTCTACCAAGGGCGACAAAGTAATACTCTGTCTCTACAAAAAAAAAAAAAAATTGGGGGGTGGTGCCTGTGGGTCAGTGAGTAGGGCGCCGGCCCCATGTACGGAGGGTGGTGGGTTCAAACCTGGCCCTGAACAAACTACAACAAAAAAATAGCCAGGCATTGTGGCAGGTACCTGTAGTCCCAGCTACTTGGGAGGCTGAGGCAAGAGAAATCACCTAAGCCCAGGAGTTGGAGGTTGCTGTGAGCTGTGTGATGCCATGGCACTCTACCGAGGGCGATAAAGTGAGACTCTGTCTCTAAAAAAAAAAAAAAAGGAAAGAGAAAAGAAAAAATTCTTTGAAGAATCATAAAATTTATATGCCAAGGTGACAGCAATACCTAATAATTGCCATATTCCAAGGTCAAATATTAATAAGACTCTCCCATCTCTCCTCCTTTTTCTATTTCCTTTCTCTTAACTATTCTTAGAGAGGAATATATAATGGTTAAGAGCAGACTCTGGAGTAAAGCTAAGCTGCCTGCCTTGCCACTTATTTAGCTCTGTAGCCTTGGGCAAACCAGTTAAATCCTCTGTACTTTCTTTTTCTTTCTTTCTTTCTTTTTTTTTTTTTGAGACAGTGCCACAGCATTATAGCTCACAGCAACCTTCAACTCTTGGGCACAAGTAAGCCTCTTGCCTCAGTTGTTCTATTTTTAGTAGACATTGGGTTTGGGTTTTGCTCAGGCTGGTCTCCAACTCCTGAGTTCAAGCAATCCACTGGCCTCAGCCTCCTAGAATGCTAGGAATATAGGTGTGAGCCACCAATCCTCTGTACTTTTATTTCTTCATAAGGACAATTATAAGGTTGTCCTGCAGATGAAATGAGTTAATATATGTAAAATGCTCAGATCCCTACCTAGCACACAGTTAACATTCAGTGTTAGCTAGTGCTATGATGTCCAGAAACTTTTTTCTTCCCAGGGCCCCCAATTACAGCAAGAGCTTCTTTCTAGAAAGGATGAATGGTTGTGCTCCTTATACTGTGCAGTAATCACAGATAATGCACAGTATCAAGAAAAAGCCAAATAATTAGAAGCTTCAATCAAACATAACTCTTGGGAGATAAATTAAGGGAAGGGAAGAAAAGAATCACCTGCAGTTACTGTAAAGTTCTGACATAGGCCTGTGGTTTTAGGCAAAGAGGTAGACAAAGAGCTCATAACAGAGAGTAACATTTGAGTATAGGAGTCAAAAACGGGCACAAGGACAGCTTTTTTTTTTTGAGACGGAGCCTCAAGCTATCCCCCTGGGTAGAGTGCCATGGCATCACAGCTCATAGCAACCTCCAACTCCTGGGCTCAAGCCAGTCTCCTGCCTCAGCCTCCCAAGTAGCTGGGACCACAGGCGCCCCGCCACAACACCCGGCCATTTTTTGGTTGCAGCCATCGTTGTTGTTTGGTGGGCCCAGACTGGGGATACGAACCCGCCACCTTAGGTGTACGGGGCTGGCGCCTTAGCCGATTGAAGCCGATTGAGCCACAGGCGCCGAGCCACAAGGACAGCTTTGATGGTGCTTTGCACAAATATTTAAGTTCTATCAAGGTGCTTAATGGATCACAAACTGAAATCAAGTGATTCTGCAATTCCTTTTATTAATAGAAGGCAACACATGTATTGGGTATTATTCCAAATAAAGTATCACAAATATTTCTATAAAC
>CAUYQV010130616.1:0-14381 GCA_963574575.1 Galagoides demidoff
AGAATTTCCTGGAGAGCTGGTTTAGTTATAGCAAATTTCTTCAATGTGTGAATGTCATTAAAGTATTTAATTTCTCCATCATAGATGAAACTCAGTTTAGCTGGATACAGGATCCTGGGTTGAAAGGTATTTTGTTTTAGGAGATTAAAAGTCGATGACCATCCTCTTCTAGCCTGAAAGCTTACAGCCGAGAGATCTGCATTCATCCTAATAATCTTCCCCTTGTAGGTTATGGTTTTCTTACGTCTAACTGCTCTCAAAATTTTCTCTTTCATCTTAACTTTGGTGAAATTAATTACGATGTGTCTGGGGGATATCTTGTTTGGGTTTAGTCGTGCTGGGGTTCTGAAGCTATCTGCTATCTGAATTTCAGTTGTTTATTTATTTTGAGACAGAGACTCACTCTGTTGTTCTGACTAGAGGGCCATGATGTCAGCCTAGGTCACAGCAATCTGAAATTCCTGGGTTCAAGTGATCCTCCTGCCTTAGCCTCCCAACTAGCTAGGACTACAAGGCACCCCCCACCTCATGATGTCCTGCTAGTTTTTTTTATTTTTAGTAGAGATGGCATCTCACTCTTCCTCAGGCTGGTCTTGAACTCCTGAACTCAAAGGCTCCTCTTGCCTGGGTCTCCTCTTGCTGGAATTACAGGTGTGAACCAATACCTGGCCTATTCTCTTACTATTAACATCTCTACAACCTTCCTCTGCCCAAGTGACAACCAAAAAATGTCTCCAGACATTACCAATTATCTCCTGGGGGGCAAAATCATTAATGATTGAGAAGCACTGATTTAGAGCCAGAAAAGTGAAACAATTTTCAAAATTGATCTGGGCTTGAAATGTGGAAGAGACATCTCCTGCTATGGGTCTGGCAGCAAAGGGACTCCCTGAACAGAGACTTACAGAGAATTTAAAACAATCTGAGAGAGGATCTTGTTCTATTTGCAACTCTACTTGAATAGCTATTGGTAATAATTATCAATTTAATGTCTTTTTTTCTAAATTATAAGATGCTTGAGGAAAGAGACTATCTCTTAATTTTATAGTACATTCATAATCTCACAATTAGTGAATCAATAGGTATTCATCACATTGCTATTACAGGTCTAGCAATGCTATATGCTTTGGAAATAAAAGTGAGGATTTAAAACTGAGTCTATCCTTAAAGTACATGATGGCTTGGTCTCTAATTATTTCATATACAGTAGTTCTTTTTTGTGTCATAGCCAATAAAGTCCATAATGCTGAGGACTATGTCCTTGTTCAAAGAAGGGAGAAGAAAGTATGAACTAGACTCTCAGGGAGGAAGTAGAATTAGAGCTGACTTAATGAATGGAGTGGTTTTCAGTGGGTGAAAGAAAATTCAAACGAGGGATTCCTAATAGGGTGAACAGCATGAGCAAAGCCATTGAGTTGGGGGTCAAAATTGGGTTGGTGTTGAGATCATGCACCATTTATTAAGTGTTTACTGTGTGTCAGTTACTCTGTTAACTGGTATATGTTATTTTATGCATAGGATTCAGCCAGTAAAGACATATGAAAATCTTTTTTATTTTTTTTGAGACAGTGTCTCACTATGTCACCCTTGGTAGAGTGCCGTGTCGTCATGGCTTACAGCAACCTCAAACTATTGGGCTTATGTGATTCTCTTGCCTCAGCCTCCCAAGTAGCTAGGACTCTAGGGGTCCACCATGACAGCTGTCTAGACATACAAAAATCTTAATAAAATCATTTTAATAGACTATATGCCTCAAATGGGAGTGGGGAAGTATATAAGAATAAAAGTCCATCCAACATGTCTCAGGGCCTAGAAGAGAGATTCTATTGGTGGAATAGTAAATTAGAAAGGTAATCAAGGTTCATTGGTAATAGGAATTTTCTTCAGGTCTTTTCAAGTCAAAATGAGCCTTCAATGCCACACTTCAGTCTGGCAAAAATACAGCCAAGAAAAGATATCCTCTATGAAGTAGGAAATGACCAGAATTCTGTGAGAGGATATAGGTACAGGTGTAAGTTTGGAAATTGTTCAAGAGAGTGGATGAAATAACTAGAGGGGGAAGTCAAGAGAACAGCTACTCGTCCAAATGAGAGCCTTGGGGAACACCAGCTATGGGTGCAAAGGACAATGAAGAGAAGGCATAAAAATGGATCAGAGAAGGAATCGGAGAAGAAGGAAGAGAACCAGAAAAGTACAGGCTCAAAAAGGATTTAGAAAGAAAATGGTGTGCAGTTCTTAAGATTTCCTGTTACCCTTTGAGATAAGTGCATAAAAGAGGGAGTCAGTTTGGGGAATTCCTCAATTCGCAAAGCCTCAGTACCTTCATCCAGAGAATGGGGAACTCAGCCTCACCTTCGTCTGCTTCAGAACATCATGGGCGGATGGCTGAGTTAGTCTGTAGTTTCCATTTCTGTTTCTGGCTATGTAGTGGATTGTTTATGCTTTGTAAATAATTTTGTAGGAAGGTAATTAAATTAATAAGGGTAAATTAGAAAGGAATTGCCATAGGAGGGCAAGTGTGGAGGAAGGAGACCCACACATTCGGGGACAGTAGAATCTGACATGAATCAGCAACAATGTTCTTTAAACTCGTCCAGCATGACAATGACCTAGAGCAACAGAAGTGTCTTCTCTCATTCTTTGTGAGCCACCTTGGCCTCCTTGCTCCTCTTGTATTGTCCCTAGAACATACCTCTCACCATCTTTGTACTTGGGACACTTTCCCTGCTGCTAACCACAGGACTCACTAACTCACTCTTCTCAGGTCTTTCTAGCAGACACTCTAGCAGAAAGGTCTTTCCTGGCCACTCTATACAGAACCCACCATTTCACTGTACATGCTCCCTATTTTCCTTACCTTGCTTAAGAAAATTAGGTTAGACTTATTACCATCGGACACACTCTGTGCTTCCTTGTTCATGCATTTCTTGTTTGATCCACTCTACACCTATACACAGACTAGCAAATGATCTCCAGGGTGTTGGAGACCTTTTATTTTATGTTTTGTGCTGTATCCCCAGGGCTTAGAACAGTTGCAGGAATGCAATAAATATATAATGAATGGATAAAAAGGCACTATCTTTATAATGCAGAGTAGTAGTTAAGAGAGCAGACTCTGAAGCAATGCTGCCTAGGACTGAATCCTGCCTCTACCTCTGGCTCTAGCTTTGTGGCAGGTTAATTAACTTTTGTGTACTTCATTTTTCTCTTCCCTAAAAAGGGCTGTAATAAAAACATCATGCGATTGTTGAAAGAATTAAACAACTTTATGCATGAGAGGGCTGAGGAACATTGTCTGATGCAACAGAGTTGTTGCTCTATTAAGATTAGCTATCACTATTAGTGTGGTTCTGTAACTTGGTTGAAGAATGTAACACTTAAAAATTGGGATGTGTAAATATATGCTCTCTGGAAGTCAGAAGGGAAGAGACTGTCAAGCCCAGGGAAGCAGTGAGGAGCTGTAGTAATTTGTAAGAATGGCCACCATCAGTTCCTCCTTCTTCCCTGGGACATATACCATTTCACCACTGAAGATGTGAAGTTTATTTCTCTCCTTCCCTTGAATCTGGGCTGGGGAAGAATGAAATGGAAGTGATATTCTGGGACTTTCAACGAGGATCATAACAAATATTTCATCATCTTATTGAGTGTTTTGGAATTTTTGTTTGTTTGTTTTTTTGAGATAGAGTCTGATTCTGCTTCCCAAAGTAGAGTGCTCACAGCAACCTCAAAATCTGGGGCTTGAGCAATCCTCTTCACTCAGCCTCCCAAGTAGCTGGGAATACAGGCAGGCACCACTACACCCAACTAGTTTTTCTGTTTTTAGTAGAGATGGGGTCTTGCTCTTGCTCAGGCTGATCTTGAACTCCTGAGCTCAGTCAATCTACCCACCTTGGCCTCCCAGAGTGCTAGGATTATAGGCGTGAGCCACTGTGCCAGCCTTGGAATGTTTTGAGGAATACAAGCCACTATCTGAAAAGTTCAGCTACCATGAGACTACCATTATGTAAGGAAGCTCAACCTTCCTCTGTGGTAAGACCATGTGGAAAGAAAATGAAGGCTAGCCCCTAGCTATTCCAGACATTCCAGTTAAAACATTAGGTATGTGAATGAAAAAAATGATGTTGGACATTCCAGCCCCAGCAGACACCATATGGAAAAGAATCAAGACCACTGACATATGGTGCCAATCTAGTCACTATTCATCTTCAGCCATTTGTGCCTTCCCAGGACAAAATCTCAGACATTGTGGAGCAGATATGAGCAATCCCCACTTCCCCCAACCAAATTTTTCATACAGAGAAATGTGTAAGCAAAACAGTTTGGTTTTTGAAAATGTGACTATATTTTAGAATGGTTTGTTACACAGCAACAGATAATGGGAATTAGAGACATTTAATTTGGAGAAATTAGAAAAAAATTTAACTACTTTTTTAAACTATGAAAACAATAATGGTGATCATAATAATGACAATACTGGAAGGCATATTTTATTACGGGGTGGGGAACCTATAGCTTTGGGGCCACATGTAGCCTTCCGAATCCTTGAATGCAGCCTTTGACTGGAATTTTTAAAAGGATTTGTTCTGCAAAATTTGGATTCAGGCAAGTGGCCGCACTTAAGGCTGGATAAGGATCTGGAAGGCCACATGTGGTTTTGAGTAGTGTATGTTAATGTAGTTAGGTAAGTTTGCACATTTGTGTATGGTGGTGGAATCCATACAACCAGAATCATTTGACTTCTCTCCCCTTTACCTAAATGTGGAGGGCGTGTATGAATTTGTAAGGTGTGTCAAGAATTTTGGACTTTATTATAAGGCAATAAGAAACCTTTGAAGGGATTTTGGCAGGCTGCTGATGGGGTCATATTAGTATATTTATAAATTATTTTGTCTGTGGAGAAATATTGTTGTAACAGTCCAATAATCTTTGAGTGGTGAGTTTGATACTAGGGTGGAGATAATTGGGGTGAAAACAAGGAAATGAATTGACTGATTTGATGGAGGCAGGTAAGCACTGAAAAAATTGTACCCGGGACAGTTTGATGGATTTGGGGTTATTCTATAAGTTTTTATTACATATTCCCAGAGAAGACTCAAGGTTTGTTCCAACCTAACTTGGTCAATTACATATAACTTAATTTTCCTTAATATCATTCTAAGTCAGTAAACTTAAATTCAATTTCTTGGGGGAGAAGAAAGGGAGATTCTTTGATGTTTTCCCATTTACTCGACAACAGGGATTTCATAGTCATAGAGTGGAAGGGAAAAGGGATGTTTTCCCATACATTCATGCTCTTATGGGGTGCGTGGTGGCAGGTGTGATGATACAGTCTTACCTTGCAACAGAAAAGGAAGATGCTAATGGTTCCATTCCTTGATGAAATCAAGATAGTGGAGAGAGAAGATTTGTTGAAACTGGGTTAATTGGAGTGAACGGTGATTATGAAGTTGGAGTAGCATTGGGAGGCTCCCTTTTTCACACCATCATACTTGTCCTGTCCTTGTGGCTCACTGTCTATGGCCAAGATTAACAGTCTACAAGAGTCAATTTAAGCTACAACTTTCCCAGTAAATGGAATATTGATGGCTTTTCTTGCTGGGTTCAGAGAGGTGGATTCATTTGCATCTCACCTTGAATTTTTCTAACTTACTACTACTACTACTACTACTACTACTGATGGTAGAAGTTGACATTTATATAGTTCTTTTTATATGCCAGGCACTGTTCTAGGTGCTTTTTACATGTTAATCTATTTAATCATTATAAAAACGTTATAGAGCAGAAAGGTTCTGTAACTTAGTCAAGATCACTAGGAAGCAATGAAGCTTGTATTGAAGCCTGGCATTCTAGTTTCATAGACTGCACTTTTGACCAGTGGGCTAAAGTTGGTAATTCTTGCTGATAATAATGATAATGATGATTTTGATAATCACTTTTATTTCTTGAGCATTTACTATATTAAAGACACTTTTGATAGGTAGCAAGTGAAAGTAGACCTGGGCATTGTTCAACTTCCAGAAAGAAATAAAATCTTATCTGCACGTATATTATTTATTTTTATATAGGTCCTTTTTTAAAAAAAAAATCCTATTTCACATATGGGGAATCTGAGACTTAGGGATTTACGTATCTGCTCACTCTTTGAAGTCAGAGCTCTCTGACTCCACAGCCCATGGGCTCAAGTGTCAGCTAATACCTATTTTTGGAAATTTGGTTTTTGCCAGTGGTCTTTGCTGCATCCTGCAGGTCTTTCCTAATACTCAGAGGATCTTTTAGGAATAAAACAACTCTTTGAAGCCCAAAGATGGGATCAAAAAGTCAACATCTCCTTTGAATTGTGCAATTCCAGCACATCTAGTGTGGTTTTACAGTTCATGCCAGATTGCATTTATTACTCTGATGGCTTGTCTCAAATACAGGCCATAGAGACCAAGTAAGTTTGTTCATAAAATACAGCATAGCACAAAGAGTCTTTGGGTTTTCTACTGTGGAGGTAGAGGATGCTAGCAATTAAGAGATTTAGATATATTACTGGTACTTGCATTCATAAGGTTGAATCCATAAATTTATGGGAAACGATAGTAATTTCTTCATCCCAGAAGGTAAAAGTTTCCAAGTAGGAAAGCAAATTGACTTTCATGTAATTTTCTGAGTTCACTTAGGCCAAAGAGGCTTTTACCATGTGAGATTTTCTGAGTGTAGCTTAGAGGCAAATGAATCTTTCCCTTTAAATAGCATGAAACATGTGGGAGTTAGTTCTTATCTATTAAATTAATAGTTCATGGAACTCCAATTTTGTAGACTTTGCCCTAAATTTAGGGTAGAATGAAAGTCTCTTTCCCTGGTGGAAAAAAATCCTTTGCTGCTAGGCTGAGATTGGTTTTTGTAAAAAATTGCCATTTACTCATTGATTTAATTAGGTGATTCTCATTCTATTTTATTTTAAGAAGATGTCTGTGTGGGATTCAGCGAATTTTTTTAAGCCACGACATGATGCAGACAAGAATAAGTTATCAGCTAATATCACCAATAGTTGGCTCAGTCATTAGACTGTCAGGTGGAAGCGACCTGAGATAATGAGATACTTTTCAAGAGCACTCTAGAGATAATGAAAATTAGACATTGCTCTGCATGAGCACGTCTCTTTATGGTAACAACTCTACCTTTTAGAATTAAAAAAAAATTGGTTAACATGAAATTCTCTATTAGATACTCTGTTAAACATTTTGTGTGTGTGTGTGAAAAATTATTTCACTAAAGACTTGCAAGCCCAAACATGCATTTCCAACATACAAAATTGTTTCCTTTTGTTCTAAATAGAGCGCTGTTTTTCTCAGATTGGGTCTGACCTTCCTCAACATGTGACGGCTTGATTCCTCTTTCATTATAAACCTTTAATGATGGTATGGATCACCCAAATATAGTCCCAAACATAGACCCCAAATAAGCACTTATCTTGGTAAGAACGTTTTGTAGAAAAAAGAATGGTTATCTAATCTTCATTAGGAGAGAAAATAATGTTTCTTAAGAGTCACTGAATGTCAAGGAGGAGGATGGATTATGGGTCTTTTAGAACAAGTCCTAAGCCCATTAAGCCTCATCAGATATTTCTTGTGCATTTTATCAAGAAGAATAATTTACTCCTAGAGGGCGGTCTTGAATAACATTACAAAATAAGATTCTGTCTTATAGTGGGTTTTGGACAATTTTTCTTTTACAGAGATAATACAGTCTTATATCTATAAACAACTCTGATCAAAACAAATGTGGTTCAGTCCAGTCTTGTTAAAGAACTCAAATTTAGCTCACTACTCTTGCAGATTGCAGGTGTGTGTTTATGAAGATAGTACAGAAAGAATGTGTGTGTGTGTGGGCACACGTGTGTGCGCCACCATCTCAATCTATGGTTACAAGATCAAAAAAACTATGCCCTCAAGCACTGTGATCATTTGAGACAAAGCAGGTGTCCCAGGAGCATGTTGAAACAAAACAAGGAAGGCTGCAGGTGTTAACAACATTATATTTCAAGCCAGTAGAGGCTAGTCCAAAAATATGAAGACCTAACAGACCTGCAAGACATTAAAATTTTTGGAGAAATCATTTTTGCCTTAGCAAAATGATATCACAGCAAACTGTAGTAGAAGGAGATTAGTGAGGATTGTTTAACACTAGTGAATTTTAATGCCATGAATCTGATGTTTTGGAAGCATATTCTCTTATTTAAAAAGATATCTAATGCCATTGAAATAATTTGAACAGCCTATTTTACGTGAGACATTAATTTGTGCTAATCTAGAGTTTGATAAAAGTAGAACATTTTAGGAATATAGATCTCAGAGGTTACTTGAGATTACTATATAAATTTACCTAGAGAAAAAAAATCATGCTTATTTTGTCTGCTTAGTAGGCAACTGGAAATTTTTTGTTGAGTGAACCTGTTGGATAAAGGAAAAATGTATTCTTCAGTTCTGTTTAATCTCTTAGGGCCTAACCCTAAAATGATACTGTTCCAAGTCATAGTACTCTGATAGATGGATGGATTGATGAATGAATGAATGAATGGAATTAGCTACTGATCATCATTTGAAAGTTGAGGATTCTGGGTTTACAAAGGTACTCCTATTCTATCATCACATTTGTCTTACCTTTAGTAAGAACTCAATACTTTTTTGCTAACTTAAATCGAACCATTCTTATCCTTGTGTTGGGTGCCATATCATTTCATGATTACATTTTTTTTAATATATTACACTGTGCAAAATATTTACCTTTTCAAGAACATATTACTCCCTTTTACATTTCTTTAATGGCTTAATAATAGATATGAAAATGACTTAAAAGTATATTCATGCTAAGATGAAGAAATGTAATTAATGTTGTGTTTTATGATTTTATATTTTTCTATAACTAGTGTGAGTTACTTTTTATATAAACATGTGTAAAACATCTTACACCTAAAGTTTACGTAGTTTATTCTCAATTCTTGAGTTTTCCCACATAGAGAGAGAAATAGTCACATGACCTCCAAACTCTATGGCTCCATTCACAATAGACACACTACAAGAATTGTGGATTTCGGGCGGCACCTGTGGCTCAAGGAGTAGGGCGCCAGCCCCATATGCCGGAGGTGGTGGGTTCAAACCCAGCCCTGTCCAAAAACTGCAAAAAAAAAAAAAAAAAAAAATTGTGGATTTGTAGATGGAATTCAACCAGAGTAAGACTCGACCAGATTTTATGATTTTACCACATTCATTATGTATCCCACCATTTAAAAAATCACATAATTGGGCTCAGCACTTAATGTGCCAGCCACATACTGGTTCGAATCCAGCCCGGGCTTCCCAAACAACAATAACCAAAAATAGCTGGGCATTGTGGCAGGTGCCTGTAGTTCCAGCTACTTGGGAGGCTGAGGCAAGAGGATTGTTTAAGCCCAAGAATTTGAGGTTGCTATGAGCTGTGACTCCATGGCACTCTACCCAGGGAGACAGCTTGAGACTCTGTCTCAAAAAAATAAAAAATAAAAAATAAGTAAAAAGCAGATAATCAGTGTAATAAGTCCTTGGGATGACAAAGTTAATAAAACACTATCCTTATCCCCACAGAGTTGCATGCAGGCAAGCACACATATTGTCTACATGTAGTCAGTGCTAGATGAGTGCATTTCCTGAGATGCTATAGAGCTACAAAGATGTCGAGTCTCATCCCATCTCCTGAGAGGCTTAGAGAAGGCTTTATAAAATAGGCAATCACCTTTTCTTAAACTGAGTCTTGAAGAGTTGAGACTCATAGATAAGAGCAGAGGGTTTAATGTAGGTAAAGGGAGAGGAACCTGTGGTGACATGTAGCCATGTCACAGATGGCCATGGCAGTCGTGTGATCAGATTAGACTAGGTGGCCCTTGTGGTTTCTGGCTTCACATGAATTGTTGCCACTGAGTAGAAGGGACTGTCTCATACAGGAATCATCAATAGTCATCATGACTGAGACCTGATATTACAATAGAAGAATTTGCCACAACCTAGGTTTCATGCTATTAGAATCCCCTTAATATTCAGAAAAAAAAGGTCGCTGAGTGCATCAGGCAATGCTTTTCAAATGTAAGTTCTAGAGTCACACTGCCTAGCATCACATTTGTAGCTCCATCCTCTGGTACATCTTGGAGCATGATCAGATTATTTAACTTCCCTATGCTTAGTTGCCTTCTCTGTAAAATAGGAAGACTAAGATAAATTGCTTCATAGGGTGCTTGTGAGCCTTGAGGAAAATGCCTAAATACAGGGGTCCTCAAACTATGGCTCGTGGGCCACATGCGGCCCACTGAGGACATTTATCCCACCCTCTGGGTGTTTTTGCCACTGCTGCCCATCCTGCTTAGCAGCCGACTCATCCCAGGCTCACAGTCTGGCCCTCCAATGGTCTAAAAGACAGTGAACTGGCCCCCTGTTTAAAAAGTTTCAGGGCTCGGTGCCTGTGGCTCAATCGGCTAAGGCGCCAGCCACGTACACCTAAGGTGGCGGGTTCGAATCCCCAGCCCGGGCCCGCCAAACTACAATGATGGCTGCAGCCAAAAAATGGCCGGCGCTGTGGCGGGCACCTGTGGTCCCAGCTACTTGGGAGGCTGAGGCAGGAGACTCGCTTGAGCCCAGGAGTTGGAGGTTGCTATGAGCTGTGATGCCATGGCACTCTACCCAGGGGGATAGCTTGAGACTCTGTCTCAAAAAAAAAAAAAAAGTTTCAGGACCTCTGGCCTAGAACATAAGTGCCAAATGCTCAGTATTTACCAATAGTATCAGATATCAGGTTGCAAGATAGTATGATGACATGACCATATTTTGTAGGTCAAATATATACACACACACACATATATATATACACATACATGATTTTGTAAGCAGAGGAAAAGTGTATTTATGTATATGTGTATTATATACGTATACATGTAGAGAGAGAGAGAAAGAGAAAAAGAGAAATTCTGGTGTTTATCACTGAATGGTGAAATTATGAATTTTTATTTTATTCTTTTTACTTTCCAGGGTTTTCTGTTTTTCTGGATAATGTTCATGTATTAATTTTCCTTTTTCGTTTAATCCCAGGAGCAGAGCTCTGAGTTAATCGTACTGCTCACTGCATGATCATTGCCATGGATCAGGTGCTGTTTTGATTTTTTCCCTTCACTCTTGATCCCCCTTCACATTTCCATTCCTCCCCCCGCCCCCCACAAGCATGTGCTCCAATATGTGCACATATTCCCATAAAATATGTGTATGTAGGTTTGTAAGTTTTAAAACGGTATTATGCTACAAAGCTTGCATTATGTTTCTTTCACCAAGGCACAGTCTACTTCAAAGATTTGTCTTAAACAATGGTTCTAAGTAATAAATGCCATACACTCCTTTATCCCCACCTTTATCACTCTATAGAATGTACCACAATATGCACTGTCGTAGTTTACTTATCTGTTCTCCTATGGTGAAAACCTAGTTTGCCTCCACCTACCCACCACACAAATTCCATCGGCCATCATCCATATACATGTGGTATTATACCTGTGTGAGTTATTTTGTTGGAATATATAACCAAACTGGGATTGCAAGGTTACAGATACATACATTCTTAAATTGACTAAGATCTGCCAGATTACTTTCCACAGTAGCCAGGGCAGTTTGCATTCTGATAGCAGAGCAGAAGAATGTCCATCTACCCACATCTTCTGTACTTTATGAACTTTTAATTATTTTGTTCACTTTTTGACTCTTTTTCATAACACTTAGCTTAAAATACAAACATTGTATTGCTTTACACACATGTTTTCTTCCTTTATATCCTTCTTTGATAAGCTTTTTTCTGTTTTTAAAATTATTAAACTCTTTGGGGGTGAAAAACGAAGTCACTGAGAGCTCACTATTTGTGAGCTGAAGGTGACAGCACTCCCCTCCCAGGGAAGATGCTGGCACTGGGTTCTGTAGGGGAGGAGCGTGGTCTGCCCCAGTGGCCAGGCAGCGCTGGTTGCTGCGAACAGACAGGAAGATGAAGACATCTCCCTCTCCTACCACTGGTGTGATGCAGCCACACAAGGCTTTGGTTCCCAATCCTCAACTGGTACTTGTCCCTGGCCTGTTAGGCAGCTGGCGTGCACAGCGTCACTCCCTGAGCTCTGCCTCCTATCTCCCCCAGCCTCTACCTCCCTCTCCCGCCACTCCCATCCATCCTGTGGAAACATTGTCTGCCAGGAAAATGGTCCCTGCTGCCAAAAAGGTTCCTATCTGTGGCTTATTAGGAATCAGCATCACAGCTAGAGGTGAGCAGCAAATGAGGAAAGATAGAGAGCAGCTCCCTGTCCGCCCACATTACTGCCTGAGCTCTGTCTCCTGTCCCACCCTAAAACTCCACTGTGGAAAAATTGCTTCCATGAAACCAGTGCCTGATGCCAAAAGGGTTGGGTCGTGCTGCTATGGGGAGTTAGCACAGGCCCACTAGGATGTCTGTTCCAGGGCTTCTGTGGGCAGCTGCACCGTCATGGATGGTGCATTCATCAGGCCTGGGCCCACATGGGGGGTCCAATTCCCTCCCTACACAGAGCGGCAGCATTCCTGCAGGAGAGTACAGGAAGGCTGCAAAGCTTTCTATTTGGGGAAAAGGAACGAAGTTCTGCCCTACACCATTTCAGCAGAGAGCCAGGGAACAGGAGTTGTCTATGGCCCTCAGCTAGAGGTAAACAACAGTGTCCATCTGAAGAGACTGAGAGGGTGATAGGGCGGTGGATGGCATTCCTGCCTACCTAGAACAGGGAGCTGGATAGCCCACTTAGTCCAGAAGAAACCACGTGAGTCCTTCCAATGCCAGCTATAAATAGACTTTCTCTTATACTTTAAAATTCTCACCAGAATGGGAACTCCGCTTGAACAGAAAAAGTAAAAGCGAAGATATTTTGCCAAGAGTTATTTCAATTACTCAGCACTTCTCAATATATATTTATGATTCTTGGACTACAGAATCAAATTTTGTCTTGCTAATGACTTTTTGAGATTATGAAATCCAGTAGCAATAATTTATTATATTAATTAAAAGACATTGCAGTGATGTGTTTAATAGGAATAAGACAGTATAATTAAGGATTAAGTGAATATATGAAGTAATGCTATTCGTGACTCAAATTTATCTTGATTCAATTCTAAAAATAACTTCATATATTTTATTTCTCTGGTACTTTTATTACAATTCTCTATGAATATCATTTAGCTTAGGTAGGATATTTCATTAATTAAGCGTACATCACACTAAGTCAAGGCAGGAAATAAGAAAGTTAAGTGTTAACATATCTGAGAGTAAATGATAAAAATTAATGTAACCAAGATGCCACTCATAAAATAAATTACATGGGCTGAAGAAAAATGTGAATGTCAGGTAAAAGAGAAGAATAGCAACAGAAGACAAAGTAGGTAAGTAGAACTGAGGTCTGTATAAAGAAAGATTTGAGATCATATATAACTAGATTTTGCTTTTGCCAAACAAATCTCAAGTTAGATTCTTTCTTGCCCTGAACTGCAGCTAATATGTCTCCGTTTCATGATGAATACTGTCAATATGGGACAAAAGATAGGTAGAACCAGTATAAAGCTCTTTCTAGAAGGGAACATCATACATAGTGAGAAAAAAGACAACTTAAGTCTAAAATGAACCTATTATCAGCAGCAGCCCCAAATCACTGACTCTTAATCAGGTCAAGTAAAATCTTTGTAATATGAATCTTCAATTTTCAATTTTTTTCTATATGTTACTTCAATACTCATTTTTTTGGATAAATAGCCAAAAAGTGGTGGGGGTTTCAGCAGAAAACAAATATTTCTCTAAGAAAGCTATGGTACTAATAATAAATTGTCAACAAGATAAATGATAAAGGCAAACAATGCACTGGGTAATTTCTGTTTAATTTTTTGCCATTCAATTTGTAAAATTCTGGTTTCTTTTGCAAAATTTCCCCTTGATAAAGGGAGAAATTATAGAAAATGTTGTAAAATAAAGAAAACAAAAAGTAGAAAAGTAGCCTATGCTATGTTTATCACTGTAAGAAAAGGAATCTATAATAACCACACCATCTTGAACTTTTATAATATTTTTTTGAGATAATTGTGTTCCTGTTAAATATACATTTTTAACAGTTAGAGTTTTTCCCTTTTAAACAGTGGGAATATTTCTTTTTTTTTCTTTCTTTTTGAGACGGAGCCTCAAGCTATCCACCTGGGCAGAGTGCTATGGCATCACAGCTCATAGCAACCTCCAACTCCCGGGCTCAAGCGAGTCTCCTGCCTCCACCTCCCAAGTAGCTGGGACCACAGGCGCCCGCCACAATGCCCGGCCATTTTTTGGTTGCAGCC
>CAUYQV010130618.1:0-52041 GCA_963574575.1 Galagoides demidoff
AGTAAGGAAATAGCATTCGGCTGGGAATCAGGTAACCAGGGTTGAATCACTAATAACAGCACAACCCTAGGCCAGTCACCTTCAGCGCCTATGAAGAATGTGTGATTCATATATTCTGAGCATGGGATGGGAAATAAAAACTTAGTAGGGTTTAAATCATGGTGACTGTTCCTTTCCTACATATACGAGCCATTTGCATCAAAAATGGAAATCATTTAACACAACCATGATGTTTCTATTTTTCTTAACTTTTAATTAAAAGACAGTAGAACCTCCTTAGTTTCCACCTCCCTATACGGACAACCTCCTTAAGTTGACTGAAAGCTCATAGGCCAGACATGCACCAGACGGATGCATCTGTACAATAAGCCTATATCTTTACGTTCAGCACTTTGGTATGTGCACCAGTTTGCGACCCCTTTCTTGGGTGGTCAACTTACAGAGGTTTACTGTACATAAATAGAAATGGCATATAATACAAAAGATCTGTTTGGTGACACCTAGTACAATTAAGGCAATGTTTCTTCCCTACTTTTGAAGTCAAATTATTATAGGTAAAAAAAAAAAAAAAAGTGCTGCTTATTATAAAATGGGCAAGAAGATCAAAGACTTTTGTTTTAATGTGTTAATTTGTAGGCTTTTTTCCTCTCAAAAACAGCCATTAGTCTAATAGAGTCGGAATTGAGTCGCGTGTCTTTCAACACATCAATCTACCAACATAATGCTTTTTTAGTGCCTTTCTGTATGAAGAAGAATGTGTACCTACTTGTTAAAAATCTTGGCACCAACTCTTCTCTGTATGCAGAAGATATAATAGCTTGACATTAAAAGTACTTAGCTTCAACAAAATATACCCATTATGTGTCACAGCTAAATTCCTTTGGCAAAGAAAAGTGGTATGAAAAAGAAAAAGTGTGAGTTCATGAGTGGAACTCAAATTAAGCCTTTTAAAATTCCTTTGGTTTAAGTACCTACGTCTTATCCATTGTTCCGTAAAAGACGTTCATTACATTTTTTATGATTCATTGCTATAATTTTTGTTTTTATTTCAAATGTGTGTCAATTTTACCCTCTTCACATACACATGAAATGCTTCATGCCATTAAAATATTTTAAGGAAAAATAAGACCTTGGATGTTGTTGAAGATGTTTTTCAAAATATGTGCTAAAAAAGATTAAAATGTGTACAAGTTCTTATCAGAAGGTTTAGAGCAAATCTTAACCCAGAAATAAATATATTTCACCTTGAAAGGGTAGAAAAACATTTTCCTTACTTTGTTTGGTAAAGACAAATATCTTTGAATTGGCAAATGGAGGGAATATTTGACTTAATTTGTTGGGCCCCTGCATTGTAAATCTGCTCAGGTTCTTGTTTATCAATTCACTCTCACATCACTGAGGCCAGATTACCAGGTTAGAGGCAGCAGTGAGCTTGTTGAAGCTGATAGGTATTTACTTATTGCTTTAGGGCAGGCAGATGGACTCCCCAGAGCCCTGAGACACTGAGTCTTTTTCCACCTTCAGGCACCAGAGCAGGTGTGTATGGTTGATGGGCTGCGCCTAATGGTACATAGCACAGGTGATGCTAATTAAGGAAGCTCAGGGACTAGGAAGGAGCGCACGGTTTGTAGCTGATGGTAAAGCGCCAAAGGTGAGTGACAAGCAGGATTGTCTGCTGGCCTGGGGAAGATAAGAACACAAAGGGCACTGGAATGGATTTGAATACAGCCACTTATCAGTGTGCCTTTTAAAGGACATAGGGCTGCATCTATTGGCGTGCTTTTAGCAGTAAAATTGGGAGTCCCTTTTGAAGGTACTAATTTATTAACATCAATTTGTGTCACCATTTGAGTAGTTACACTCTTTTTTTTTTGTCTAGAAGAGGGAGGATCAAGTAAACATTAGGCCAACTTCAAGTAAGCTATGATTAAAATGAAGTCAGATTCATCATGCCCTCATAAATAGTCTTATATGGTGCAACTTTACTCCTACATTAAGGAAAAAATTATTTTAATTTCGACAGAATGTGAACTAAATAAATTTTCATCTTTCTTTGATTTACCAGTTATTTAAAAACTGTATTTGTTTGGAGATGTGAATACTACATTCCACAAAACATTTTTATTGGCATTGTGATCAAATGCAAATTCTAAGAATTATAAACTAGAATTAATTCAGGTTCAGCTTACATAATTTAAAATTTTACATATGTTACTTCATAAATCTTTCACTTTAATTAATTATATTAACCAGCAGGAAAACTTACCTAAAGAACAATAAATGTTTAGAAGAAGGAAGGCATAGAGCAGTGGTTCTCTACCTTCCTAATGTCGAGATGTATTTTCATTGTTACAAAGGGGTCACGACCCACAGGTTGAGAACTGCTGGCAGAGAGTGTGAGCATCTTGGATTCCAGCATGGATTACCATCAACCAGCTAGTTGATAATGAGCTATGCCTAGATCACCTAGGTGGGATATATTAATTATTCTGAATTTAATTGGTGTCAGGTTTGTTCTTGTTATCTATTTTTCCTTAACAAACTAAAACTCGGTGGCTTAAAACCAGAACCGTTTTATATGCTCCAGATTGCCTAGGTGAAGAATTCAGGGGTGGGTGTGCTTAACTGGGTGTTTCCTCTGTCCTCGTGGTTACACATTTAACTGTATTCAGCCTCATTCCACTGGAAGTCATGCTCAGTTGTAATACTGAGTTAACTGGTGAATGGCATTCATTCATCTATGTGGTGTCTCCGGTTAAATGGCAGAAACAGCTGGGATCTAGCTGGCACAGCTGGCTCTCTCTCTCTTTCCCCACAAATTGGCTAGATGAAGACTCCAAGAGAAAGAAATTGAAAGTTGGGGAAGAGACTTGACCCCAAGGGTTACGCAGTGTCATTTTTACCTCATTCTGTTGATCAAAGCCAGTCACCAGTAGGCCCAGATTTAAGAGGAGAGGTGAAGGTAATAGACTGCAAATGTGGGAGCGGAATTAGAGATATTATTGTGGCCATCATTAGAGACACATTCTAAATCAGTAAACTAATTTTTTGGTTTGCTACTAGAAAATGCCATGTATTTTATAAAACTAACATTAAATATTATGTTAGACCTTATATATGTTATCACTTGAAAGAGGAGAAATCTTAAAAGAATTCATTACTAAATATATCAATGTAAAATAATCTGAAAAAATAGTTAAAAAGTCAGAATCCACAACCTTATTGCCCCAGGCAGTGCAGCAAGAGTTGTTCCAACAAGAAGCACGCACTCCCTATTATCAAGTCAAACCTCAGTGCACCTGGCCTCTCGAAGCCATCTCAACTGCAGTGGATGATATATAAACTGCTATGAGTGAGAACTTCCACCCACCACCTAGGAAAGGATCTTACTGAGAAACGAACTACTGACATCTTGCCAAGCCATACTGTAACCTCACTTCCTGACACTTGAGAGCAGTCATTTCAGGCACTTTCCAAAAAGGTATCACTGACATCATAGTGACACCAATTTCCTAAATGGCCTAAAAGAAGTAATTTCCATCTTCAAGAGATGAAACACATTTTTGTCTCAAGAAGAGATTTCTGCAAATGGTAGAACTATGAACACTAATAAATGAAACAAAGTTATTGTATAGGTCTGACAACTAAGTTCATGAACCCATCTTAGAAAAGTGTTGCCTGCCTCATTGCTGAATACCACTGGGACACCTTTGGAGAACTGCCCTTGGGAAGCTATCCACCAAGCCAGCACCTAGTCCAAACTTCAAAGCGATTTCGGAAGTCATTTTCTGGAAAGGCCATCAGAACTGTCATTGTATTATGCTTAATGTACTAAAGGTCACTGAAATGTCTTCTTTTCAATATTTCCTTTATATTCAGCAAAGGAAAAAGTCATTGGTACCATAATCCTGGTGATTACGAGAGTGTTCCAATACAGTTACTTGTTTACGGGCCAAGAACTCCCTCACAGACAGTGCCACGTGAGCTGGTGCATTGTTGTGATGCAAGAGTCATGAGTTGTTGGAAAAAAGTTGAGGTCATTTTTATCTAACTTTTTCATGCAGCCTTTTCAGCCTTTCCAAATAGTAAATATGGTTAAATGTTTGTCCAATTGGTACAAATTCAAAATGAATAATTCCTCTGATATCAAAAAAGTTTAGCATATTGTTTGACTCTCGATGTGGACTGACAGAAATGTTTAGTCAGGGATTATTGGCTGATTTCCATTATACCTTTGGTGCTTTGTTTCAGGGTCATATTGCTACCCCAACATTTCATCACCAGTGATAACATGGCCCAAAATATCATCTCGCCTCTCCAAAATATCTTGGCAAGCTTCGACTCTCCTTTGCTTTTGTTCATCATTGAGCTCCTTCAAGACCATTTTTACACAGACTTTTCTCATGAGAAAATTTTCAGTTAAAATCTTGCTATTTCTCTATCAATGTTTATTCAATTGTTTGTTCTGCTATTCTTCTAACAGCCTATAATTTTACAGCACAATTCAACAAATTGTTGCAATGTTTTTGTCGGTTTTGCTCTTTATTGGCTGTCCCAACCGTCTTTCATCAGTGATGCTTTCTCTCCCCTCAAAAAAACATTTGATCCATTTGTATGCTGCCATTTTCTTCATGGCATTATCTCCATAAACTTGGACTACCATGTCCCTGACTTCACTCTCACATTTGCCAAGTTTAACAAGAAATGTAATGTTTGTTCATTGCTGTAATTCAATACTTGACATTCTCACTACAGCACACAAAAACACAACAATAAAGTCAGCAAGATTCTCCACAGGTCACCATGTACACAACTATGAGATACTGATACAACAAGGTTATGAATCCTCACCAAGTTATTGCACTTGCCCCCATGTGCCTCCAAGTTGTTGCACTTGCCAACTTGCCACCAAGTTGTTACCTTGCCACCATGTGCAGTGTAAGCATACATGGTAGCAAGGTAACAAACTTAACTGTCATGCCTTTGTAGGTAAAGATTTTGATATTCATTCCTTTCTACATTCTCACTTCATTGGTTAAAACAGTGAAGCCCTGGGCAGTGTCTGTGGCTCAAAGGAGTGGGGCACTGGCCCCTTATACTAGAAGTAGTGGGTTCAAACCTGGCTCTGGCCAAAAACTGGGTGAAAAAAAACAAAAAACAGTGAAGCTCTGAGAGGAGGGATCTTGCTCGAATGAAAGAGCTAACAAGTTATCAAGCAGGTTGGATGCTTTCCACTTCCCACCGCCAACCCACCTCACCTGTCTCTATCTCTAAGTCAGGAATTGGAAAATTATGGCCCATTTGGTAAAACTGAATCTAAAAATGCCTTTTTTTCACTTTTAAATAATTAAAAAATAACAAGAAGAAAAATGTTTTCTTTAGGACACACAAAATTTTTGGTTTTGTGACATGCAAAACTTTTTGCATTTAGGAATAAAGTTTTGTCAGATCACATCATTTTACTTATGACTTTCTTATGGTCCTTTTACACCATGAAGGCAGAGTGGAATGTTTTGTCAGAGCTCCTTTTTGGTCCATAAAGTCTAAAATATTTACCCATGAGATGAAGCAGGGACTCCTCTTAGGGGCCTGCCTCACTCCCCCAAGCTTGGAAATGAAGGAAGAGTCTTGAATCCATTCCAGGAAAATTTCAGGCACTTAGCTAGTATTGAAAGGTAAATAAGCCATCTGATAATCAAGAAGATAGTAATAATTTAAAACAGTATTTCCCCAAGAAAGTCAGGATCACAACGTATTTGGTTCCCTAAAAGGTAATATCTTAACATATGTTCTTGAGTTGTTTTTTAGAAACCTCTACCAGATGGAAAATGCTGACTGCCCTCTCATATAGCTTAGACGGGGGTCAGGGAGATCTGAGGACTGGACTCTGATTGCCATTCTTTTTCTAAATTTATTCTTGAGCAGCCTGGAGTCACTTCCACAGGCCAAACGTTAAAGTTTCTTTCCAGTGTACCCAAGAGTTTAGACAAAGATTTGCTTCTTTAACCAATTGATAATTAAAGAATATATGAATCTATCTGTGACCTGGAAGCCCCCACTTCATGAGATCTCACCTTTGTAGAAAAACACAATGTATAACCTCCTTGTACTGATGTATCATTTTGCCTACAACTTAAGCTTTCCAGAAATGCACACTTGCCTTTGGAAAACCCTGTTTGTAAAGCCAGAAAGGATTTCAGGTCTTAAGCATCAGCTGCCCATTTTCCTTTCTTGGTGCTTTGTAATAAATTCTTTTTCTCTCACTGCAAATCTCAGTATCAGGATCTGGCTTTACTGTACTGGGCAAGTGAGGCTCACTGCGGCTCTGTAACACCATCACATGTGGCCCTTTGAAGAAAAAATTTTCCTATTCTTATCTTAGTTTTTTCTTTCCTTTCTCTTTCTCTTTTCTCTCTCCTCTCCTCTCCTGTTCCTTTCCCCCTTCCTTTCCTTTCTTTTTTGATTATGATCTATTTGTTCTTGTCTTCTCTGTTCTTTCATTTCTCTCTAACACTCTCTCTCTCTGGTCCTTTCTCTTCATTTCTTTCTTTCTTTCCTTTCGGACTTTACCTTTTTAATGATACTAAGCCCCTCTCTAACTTTTCCTTTAACTTTTGTATATGTGTATATCCTATGTAGGGGTTTTCTCACATTTGTTGTACCCAAGTTCTTTATCCAAGGGGTATTTTTTTGTTTGTTTCAGAATGGTATTCGGCACCAGAAGCAAACATTTATTTCCTTGACACATATATGGAAAAAATTCAATCAGCAGTCTCTCCAACATTGGAAAATGCATCTAAAGTGGAAACATTTTAAACCACACTATGCTAATAAAAACAGAGCGTTAACTGCACAGTGGCGGCTCTCAGCGTATGTGTGGTGTAGTCCTTCTTCCCCAGGTCTTGGCTGGAATGTCCACACACTTCAGCAATGTCTTTCCCTACTACTCTATTGAAAAATGCACAGGACTCAGCAATTTCCTTTCTCCTTCCCTGTTTTAGTTTTCTCTATTGTGTATATACCTGAAAAAATGACATAATTTACTTATTTATTTCCTCTCCCTTCAACTAGAAGGGGAGCTTCATGAGGTCAGAAGTTGGGTCAGTTTTGCTGACTGCTATTGCCTGGAACAAAGCAAGCACTCAATCAATATTTCTTGAATTAAGAAAGGAATTAATCATAGGCTTGTGTGCACATATGAAAAAGTCTTAATAAAATAACAGGTATTAATTATCTGACAAATTAAAACTCATAATTTTTAAATTTTAGCTAACTTCTCAAATGAAAAACTGAATTCTGGCCCACGTGGGCTACTGCCTGTGTCCCCTCTTCTCTGTAGCACGAGCTCCCTTATCTATCTTGTCTTTGAATCTATCAATAAAATCTGTTCTTTCAATTAAAAAAAAGAAAAAGAAATTACAAATATTATGCCTCAAGAAGCTCTACATCTTTAACTGAATTTTTATTTCCATTTCCTTCAATAAAATAAAATAATCCTGGATTGCTTTACTATAAATAATTTTTCTTATCCATGTTCCTAAAAAATGGTTCATTGCAAATGATTCATTTCAAAATAAGGCCTTGGATTTAGTTGTCATGGTTTGCTTCTAGAACTTTTCCATTTTGTGTTTATTTCATACCTTGGTACAAAATAACTTACAGCCTAGTTATTTTGTAGAACAATCCTCTCCTGGGATTGCCTAAGGTATTTTCCATTATGGGAAGGTATTTAGGATCTTTGGTGGGACTGTCTCTTCTCGTAGCACTGTGTCAGGTGTCACATGAGTTCAATTTGCCACTTTGTGGATGATAAACTTCAGTCATTTGTTTAAGGTGACACCTGCCGACCTCTCCATTGTAAAGGTATACACCATTTTTGTGTGTGATCAGCAAGAGTTTTGTAAGGGTTGTGCTATGAAGCTATGCAAATCTCTATTATATTTACATTCTCCACCTAAGTTTATAATTATTTCACTTATTTAACCTATCAGTGTGGATTTGTGGTTTTTAATGTAATCATGGTTCTATGATCTATTACCATCACTTTCTGGTCTGATACTCAGTTTGTTGTCTATTTATACGTCCAGTGAGCACCTGTCAGGTTGGCTTCAGTAGACTTTTGCTGTTTCCCAAGCCCTTTGAGTATGTCGTTGCTTTGTGGCATACTAGGGTAAGCCAGGCTCATCTTCCATGTTTCTTTTTCCTGCCCTGCGATCATTGTTGTAATCCACTGAATTATCACCGTTTCTAGGTTTTCTCAGTGGATATAGCTAGGGAATATTTGTACGTGGATACACACACACATACACACACACGAATATATATATATATATTTCAAATCCATGTTACCATGGCTTTTTTTTTTCCCAAGTGAGCCTCTGCATGCCCAATATGTATGTTACTCCATAATTGGGCAACAATTTGTTCCTTTAAAGCATTCACAAATGCAATTAGTCACTTGCTCTTTCAGTAAAAGAGGTGAGTGGCCAATTTTACCTGCAATTAACCAATTACTTCATGATTTCATTTGCCATGCTTGAGCCCATGTGTTTTGAAACATTATTTGTACTGCATTCAAAACATCCAGAGGAAAGTCAGGCATAATTTTTCAAATTCCGATTTAGTGATTATAAAACAGCATATGTATCTTCTTCTAGAAAAGGGATTGAACATTTAAAAATGAAAGTAGCATTATTATATTTTTCTTTTTAGCAAGAAACACAGAATACCCACACAGGAAAGTGCAGAATTACACAATGGAGTATCAACATGAGTGTCTATAAAGCTCACTCATTTGATAGGCCATTTATTGCAGCATCCCTATTAAAGTCAGCAGATTTAAGGAATGAATAATAGTGCCACTATGTTTTTTCTTACCTGCAGGTCAGTATAGACATAGAAGAAAGAGATGGGTAGATAGATAGACAGACACACAGACAGATAGATAGATAATGATTGAAAGGGATAGTTGCTAGGACTTTTTTAAATATATTTTTTTCTTTATGGAATTTTACCTGCGTGTAAAATATTTTATTTTCAATGAGAACTCACTTCAATAGTACAATTAAAACAACTTACTTTAAATTTAATATAGGAAGAGAGAATAATCCATCCCTGTGCCCCCATAATCTCCATCCTATGTCTCTAGTCTGTCTCAGTTATAAGATTGGCATTTTCCTATTCTACTAACCTGTGTAATGAAAGTGAGAGAATGACTGTCTGTAAATGGCTGATTATGTCTGGGAACTCTTGGTACTTGGTGTCAAGTACCTACCTTGACCACTGACCATGTGATGAAAAATGGAAATACAGAATTTTATCAACTCTTCTACAAAAGCATGTGACTTCATGGCTGGGAGATTCTATTCCCCAGAGAGAATTTTATAAAATATTACGGCAAAGGAGGGAAGGAAGGCCTGAGATATTCTCCACAGTCTTCATGTTTAACTATATTTCACAAGAATTAGGAAACATTAAGATTTTGGCTAAAAGTATTCAAAATTATTAAATAATTTTTTTGAAAGCTTATTTTTACTTTACATTTTTATAAAACACTAGAAATTCACTTCAGACTTCAATGTAAAATGCAAACTATTACATTTCTAGAAGATACCATAGGGAGGGGGGAATAGATGAAGTTGAGTATGGTTATAATTTTTTAAAATTTTTAATTATCATGGATATTTAATAGTTATACATACTTATGGGGTATGTGTGATGTTTTTATACAGGTGTTCAGTGTCTGATGATTAAACCAAAGTATCTGGAGTATTCATTACCTCAAGCATTTATCATTTCTCTGTGTTAGAAACATTGCAATTCTACTCTTTTACTTATTTTAAAATATACAATAAAATACTGTTAAGCATAGTCACCCTATTGTGCTACTGAATATGAGATTTTATTCATTCTATCAAATACAATTGACTTTTTAACCAGAAGGGGCAGAGAGTCTTCAGAATTTATCTGATGAGGTCAACAACTTCTTCTTCTTTTTTTTTTTTTTTTGAAGATAGTAGATGTGTTATTTCCAGCTGGTCCAGATGCTAAATGTGGCTATTTGCAGAGTATCTCTAGTCATCTATTCTGCTTGGAAAATCTCTACCTTTCCATTGATTTAAGTGTACCTTCAGCATGAAAAATGGTTCCTAACCTCAGCTAATCCAAAGCATAATGGAAGAAGCAGGCATTTACTCAATAATTTCACAAGGCAGATTGTGATTAGTGTTAATAAAGTAATTAAATATATGTTACAAAAAGGGATCAAATAACCTGGTTTATGATGGTAAAAAAAAAATAAAATTTTGGCATGCATACTTGGTAAAGAGGCATTCCTTGAAGGATTAAGAGAGATACAAAGATATCCTTTGCAGGAAGACTAGAGGTGAGGCACAAGAATGTGAAGACTACATAGTATTCCTTCACGTTTACATGAATGGAGCTGGAAAATATTCTTCTTAGCAAAGTATCTCAAGAATGGAAGAAAAAGTATCCAATGTCCTCAACCCTATTATGAAACTAATTTATAGTATCATAGGAAAACTATAACCCAATTTTAGCCCACGAATATGGGGAAAGGGGAAAGGGAGTGGAGGGGAGGAGGCAGGAAGGGTGGATGGAGGGTGATTGGTGGGACCACACCTATGGTTCATCCTATAAAGGTACATGTGAATCTCTCTAAATGTAGAATATAAATGTCTTAACATAACAACTAAGAAAATGACATGAAGCCTATGTTAACCAGTTGGATGAAAGTATTCCAAATTGTATATAGAAACAACCTGCTGTACTCCATGATAGTATTAATGGACACAGCTATGACTTAATAAAAAATAAAGAAAAGAATGTGAAGACTTCAAGAAGTATTTAAAGACAAAAAACATCATTCACTCAGTAATTTCTGATTCACTAAGGAATTTTCAAGCACTCCTGTGACAATGAAAGAGGACTTCAAAATTTTTGTACTTTTGAGAGCTCTGTTTTGTATGATAGAGTATAGCAGAAATTACAATGTGTTAGAGTTTCTAGGTCTAAGACTCAAGAGACTTGCAGGTTCTACTACCTGTGTCTTGGGATAACTGTTCTAGAAACCCAACTTCTGTGCAGTAAGGAAGCCCAAGTGGCAACGTGGAGGGAGCCTGTGGAGAAGAATCAAAGAACAACCCCCAAGTGAGCTCCACCACCTGCTATCCAGCCATGTGAGAAAGCTGCCTTGGGCATGTGTCTGTCATCCCTAGTCAAACTACACCATCTCATGCCCCATAGAGAAAAGATCTGCCAACCACACAAATTTCTATCTGCTCATGAATGCAGAGTAGTTCATAAATGCAGATTTGTGAGAAAAATAATATATTACTTTTGTTTTAAGCCACTAAGTTTTGGGGTAGTATGTTGCAAGATTAGTTGACCACAGACAACTACTTACATACCAGATGTGCACCAATCACACCATATTTTGGAAAGACAATGATAAATATTCAAAGCCCTATATTTATTGTGGTTATAATAGTGCAATGTGGCTAGAAATAGGACAGAGGTATAGAAAAGAATGAGATGTGGCAATAAAAAAGAGTTGAGAAAAGTAAGTTTATTAATGATTATATTGATAATGAGGCTGGATAAAATACAATGTAAGAATTTATAAAATTTTTAAAGTTGAAAATTTTAAGTGGAAATTAATGCTTTAGGATACTGAAGGTGATGTAAAAATAGAAGAAACAAGCAGAGAAGAAAATGCAAGGAAATAGTATGGTCATTTCACAGTCTAATTGAAAATCCATTATAATTAACTTTTAGTGGACAACTAAAGGGCATGTGTGGAAATACCTTGAATATTATTTAATGTGTGGAAATTATTGATGACATGCATGTTTTGTTTGTAGCAAGGTTTGATGTGTTTTGCACCTATAAATTTAAATTAATTTAAAACAAAAAGAAAAATAAAATATATTTCATCTGTTCTTTAGAAAAACATTTAGTAACTAATTGCCCAATGTAGCTTTGCATTTTATTATTGTTAATTAAAAATGCAACTTTCTTTTTAAAAATTTACTTCTTTAAAAGATAACTTCTTGACAGAATTTAATGTCTTTATGTATTTTTTAAAAGCATGCACACACATATATTTGGTTTTTAGTTGCTATGAGGGAATCTTCACTGCATCTGGAAGCCAGATGCCAAAGATGTTCAGTTATTATCAATTTATCTCATAAAGGATTGAAAGTGATATTTCATGCCATAATTCATCAAAATGTTCATTCCTTTGGAACATTGCTTTCCACAGATTGTAACAGGACTTGGAGCAAAATAAAATAACAATATTATATGCATTTTTTTCAATTTCTGCATTTTTCCATTTCTGGAAATGGTCATAAGATCATTTTCTGACAGATTAATATCATCCATGATCCTAAATCGCTAAGAATAAAAGTGTTAGATTCCTTTGGTTAAGTTGCCATAAGGACCAAATTTATTTTTTTTTTAACCAATTCCCAGGAGAATCAACTGATTTTTTTTACTTTTACAGCACATGTATCACATCTTCATCCACTTTGCCCCAATTCAAGTTCTTTTCATCCTTTAGTAGTGAGGATGAGAAAACCTGGATGCATATGGATATGGTTGATTTGAAAACTACTTTTTAAACATTTGGAAGTTTTTCAAAACCCAAACCATATTTTCCAAGTGATCTTTTCCCCCAACATTTTAAATCCATATGCAACTTAAAAGAAACTTAGACCATATGCTAGCTCAGAATCACTTACATTAAAATCATGAAAATTATGTTTAATAGCCATTTGACACACAAGGAGCTTTTAAATTAAGCTTCTCTAAGTTTTATATTTTTTAAAGCATACTCTGTTTCCTATCTACCCTCACCACCCCTCACTACTCTCCGAGAAAAGATCAGATTTAATTCAGGAGATGTAAATTAGATGCTATCGGTCCATCAGCAATGATTGTATAATAAAGAAAAATGCATTCAATTTTTTTTCCTTTTTTCAATTTTTTTTTGTTTAAGTATCTCCGTGAAAGTTATGATTAGTTTTACTTTTATCAGGATCAATAATCTGAAAAAAAATAATTTTTTGCACTTGTGAGTTTATAATGCCTTTACAACACATTAAACATATTACTTATAAATAATATTTGAATATTGTATTAGCACAAAAAAAGTTATATAAAGAAAAAATAATCTCCATCTTGTCTTTTGTGTTCTGCCTCCTCCAATCCCATTTGTAGTGAAGTATTCTATGTTAGTGGTTTTGACTATCTCTTTATACTTTTGATAATGAAACTTATATAGTTCAATTGTTCCTCGAGTACAGCTGTAAAACTATGTGTGATTTAGTAATTAGGATCAGGAGTTTTGACTAGTGGATGAATAGAAGGGAAATGCCAAAGTTAAGTAGAGATAAATTAATGGTCTTATGGGCATAGAAAGAGGTCTCCTGTCTATATGACATTTGGTCACTCAGTTACCCTATACACTTGAGAAATAATAAATAGACAAGTTCTTTGAAAATTGTGTTAAGGAAAGGTCACCCACCAGTGATTGTTACTATTTTATCAATTCATGTCCTTGTCTTCCCAAAGATGTATAGATTAAACCAATGGGTTGTTCATCTTCCCTGATAAAATAGCCAATAACTTATAAATTTGATAAAATTCTAATTTATTATAATGCCCTACAAATATTAGCTAGGTCTATCTGTGGTGGCGATTGCTTTTGAAGTTGTTTTTGATGTTGAGTAACTTACTCTGTTATTCCATGACTGAACCTTGTACATCTGACCTTTGTGAACATTGATTGACTATGTGGTGTGCGGGGAAGAAACTGGTGGAAGAGATTTATGTGGCATTGTGAAAGATAATGTTCTAAGGAAGGACAGAAAAGGAATATACATAGAAGAAAAGAGTGGATCTCACACTACTGCTCAGTCAAAAGCACCCTCATATCTATTAACAAAATGTTTACTCTCTGTTACCAAAAAATATCAATGTATATGAGTCAGCTATTTCAAAAGAATTTACAGTCTGGAGAAATTCATATTTATAATAAAAATGAGTATTCTTAACTAGATAAATTGGTATATATAAATGTGTGTGTGTATATATATATATATATGTAATCTACATTTATGGCCATAAAAGAAACACATATATATGTGTATATATATATAAACATATATGTACACACACCCACAGATATGTTTCTTTTATAGCCATAAATGTAGATTCATAACATCAAAACACAATAAGCTTACTAAATGTTTGAGTACATTCAATTTTGTTCAAAAATAATGGCTTCTTTTATGGCTAAAACATATATATACACATACCCACATATATGTAGCTAAACATATATATACACACACCCACATATATGTTTCTTTTATAGCCATAAATGTAGAGTCATAACATTGAAACACAATAAGCTTACTAAATGTTTGAGTACGTTTAATTTTGTTTAAAAGTAGTTGGCTTCTCTTGTTCTTATTCTATTATCACTAGAATAACACTTCACGAAGACTCTTAATCCTTCTATCACCCACAGTTATGAATGGCAAAGCAAAAAGCCATACTCAAATAAGCATCAGTGTGCGCCTAACAGCATTTATCCTAGAGTAGGCTGCATATTGGATTTCTTAATTTATCATTTGTTTCCCAATGAATAATTTGTAAGATCTTTCTGTTGGAAACATGACTGAAAGGCTATTGATTCCCTTCCTAATCCCCTCCCCTCAGAGCAATCTTTTTCGGGGCCAGGCTCTCTGTGAGCACTGTAACCATTCTTAAATTTTTGATGAATTGACCCCAGTTCACATTTGCATCTTTCAATTTGATAACAACCTCAAAATTCTACTCTTCAAAACTCTAGTCTTGGTTTCATTTTGTTACCTTTTTCTCTTACCTTTCCTCAAAGACAACTAGTTATAAAAATTAATTCTGCCTGAACATTGATGGTACAAATCTGAGCACAGTAGAGAAGTTTAAAGACCTCACGCATTCGTGTTAGATTTTAGGAATGCCTGGAACACATTTTCCTCAATGAACAATGTAAAGTATGTGAACTCACAAAGGATCTATTAGGAAAAGGGATTTTCTGTATATTTTATCAGAATTTTAGCTTTTCATTCCACAATAATTCCCAGCTGCTTGGAAATGGTAAAAGAGAAGTTTGAAGATTAAAATATTGTTATTATTTTCACTAAAAATGAAGAATTTAGCCAAAATTATGTTCAAACTAGTTGGAACACCCCCCGCCCCATTTAGTTTTCACTGGTGGATATACAATGGTCTTTTTTTTTTTTTTTAAGTGAGTTGGGGCAAGCTATACCTGAAGATGAGGTGAAGAGTGGCTCTGTGAACAAACTGATCATTCTAAAGCAACACAAACGTTCTCTGAGTTATTCTGAACACTCTCAGGCTGCTTGCTCCCCAGCCTTCAAATTTAGTAATAATGGTAAAAAAAAAAAAAAATAGCCAAAATTTATACTAATAACATCATCTGCAACGTTTAATCTAATACTCATCTCCAATATCTGAGAGAGGTCTAATAGTTGGCTCTTTTTTACATAAAAGAAATAAGGATAAGAGAGCACATAGCTAATAAATTTGAAAACATCATCTTAAAATTGTGATCCTAAAACTTTCTTCGGGGTCTATCTTTTTCTGAGTAAAGTGGTCAACTTGAAGATATATCAAATTTTTCTCTTGTCAAAATGGTTTCATGACATTTGGTTAAAACAAATAAAATCTGAGCAACGTATGGCTTTTAGTTGGTATAATGCATCCGTGTTTGTTTGTCAGTTCTGGCAAAGGTACCCTGTAAGTATTAGAAGTTACTGAGAGAGGCAACTATGTGTAGAGTATATGGGAATACTCTGGGCTGTATTTGCAACTTCTGTAGAAATCTAAAAGCATTCTAAAATAAAAATTTTATCTTAAAAAAATCACTCTATTGGCTCGGCGCCTGTGGCTCAATCAGCTAAGGCGCCAGCCACATACATCTAAGGTGGTGGGTTCGTATCCCCAGCACGGCCTGCCAAACAACAATGATGGCTGCAACAACAACAAAAAAATGGCCAGGCGTTGTGGCGGGCGCCTGTGGTCCCAGCTACTTGGGAGGCGGAGGCAGGACACTCGCTTGAGCCCAGGAGTTGGAGGTTGCTATGAGCTGTGATGCCATGACACTCTACCCAGGAGGATAGCTTGAGGCTCTGTCTCAAAAAATAAGATAAAAAAAAAAAATCACTCTATCTTCATACCACGTCAACATTTCAAACAATCCCTCCTACCACCAACAAACATCTTCTATTACGATTTTGTTACGGCTTTACAAAAGAGGGACAAATTCAGAAGTCAAATGAATTGGTTTCATTAAATCCATTTTTCTTAGTGTCAGAAGCCCTTATTTGGTGTTTTCAAAATCCATGATATTGTAAGGATCATGAAAAAATACAAAAGCAAATTAAAGTAGCCAAAGGGAAAGTGTTTACAAAAATGTTATTAAGGGAACAATCCATCAACAAAAATGTGAACATATTTTAATAACCTTGGATATGGCAGGAAGAACTGTAATGTAGAAGAAGGTTTACATGTGTGAAAGCCAAGAGAAAATGTTTCAGCTTCAAGAATTAAGATCTTGATTCATAAATCTGAAGAGAAACAGACAGAAAATGAAGGCTTTAAAAGATATGGGAAAATGCAAAAGAATAGGGTCCCTTTTTTGAATCTCTGTGAGAATACAGAATAGTATACAAGCTGCAGAAAGCTGTTTACTATTTGAAAAATGAATGTGAGTTCAGGAGTATCAACACGGCATTTTCAAGTCAATGGAAAATAAATGCGTATTGTTTACACGATAATTTATAGTATCCTGGTTGCATTAAAAGGAATTTTAGAACATAACTTTTCCTACAGAAACTCATCTCGCTGCTTTACAAATATAAGATGTTTTAAGAACAGCTTCAGAAGATTAGCAAACACATACCCATAAATCACAAACACATTCTAATAATCAAATTAAAACCTGTTTTGACGTAGCTTATTAGAAAGTATTTGTCCTTTTGCTCTAAATGGTATATAGCTGATTTGAATTTAAGTGCTATTAATCTTAAGATGTGCTTTAGATGTAATTAAATTTAATATACTATATAAAGTTCTTATTTTCCTACTTAATTTAACAGAAAATCCAAAAGACCACTTTGTTTTCAGAGAGGAACTTGTTGAAATAATTGCCTCCTGAGGACTACAAATCCCAAGAGAGTAGGTGTGGATTCAGAGCTCTCAAGTTTCCAGGCCACTGAGTGGAATCTGAAACCAGCCCTACAGTGACTGACATGTCTTACTAGGAATTACTGGTAAGTGAACTTTATCAAATGGTTTCCGTGGGAAACAGGTGACCACTGTTGATGACCAATTGGATTTAAAGAAAAAACATAAGCATTTATGATTACCCTTAAAACATGATCTGTATAGATTTAGAGTCCATGGCACAATGAGTTAACATAATCAGCCCCCACCCCATTCTCCATATACATGACCTCATCCACCCACCCATCCACACATATTCTGTATAAGCTTCCTGAAAAGGCATTCACTATGAAAATGATTTCAATAAACTGGAAATTATTATTATTCAAATAAATTGGGAATTATTGGTTTTGCCTTGGAAAGGAAAGATTTGGATAAATAGGCCAGGGATGATGGCTCACACTTATAATCCTAGCATTCTAGGAGATTGAGATGGGTAGATTGCTTGAGCTCAGGAGTTTGAGATCAGCCTAAGCAAAAGCAAGACCTCCATCTCTCCTAAAAATAGAAAAACCAGCCATACATTGTGTCAGGCACCTGAAGTCCCAGCTACTTGGGAGCCTGAGGCAAGAGGATCGCTTGACCTCAAGAGCTTGAGATTGCTTTGAGTTATGATGATGCCATGGCACTTTACCCAGGCTGACACAAGTGAGACTCTATCTCAAAAAAATAAATAAATAAATAAAAGATTTTGATAAATAAATAGAAAAGGGGGACTTATCAAAGACATACATGATTTATCAAAGCACGTAAAATAATTTAAAAAAATTAAAGCTATTGGTTCAGCACCCGTAGCGCGGTGGTTATGGTGCTGGCTACACACACCAAGGCTGGTGGGTTTGAACCCAGCCTGGGCCAGCTAAACAACAATGACAACTGCAATAAGAAAACAGCAGGGCGTTGTGGCGGGTGCCTATAGCCCCAGCCGCTTGGGAGGATGAAGCAAGAGATTAGCTTAGGCCCAAGAGTTTGAGGTTGCTGTGAGCTGTGATGTAACAACAATCAGTCTACAGAGGGTGACATAGTGAGATTCTGTCTCAAAAAAAAAAAAAAGTATATGTATATATTTGTATAGTATTATTATTATTATTTTGTTGGGGAAAGAGAGCCTGTGGTTGGTGAAAAAGAAAATATATGTGTTAATTGCATAGAATTTGAAGTTATAAAGTGCTGAGCTTATTTTGAAATAACTTTACATTTCAGTGTTAGATGTTGGTTTTCCTCTGCTTTGAGGAATTAGAGCCATTGTCATGATATGCCCATGCAAGTTTCGGTGCACAGGGAAGGTTATACAAAGGAGGACTGGAGAGGGCTGGAAGAACAGTGGGCCACGTGCAAAATGATGATGAAATAGAATCAAATGTATTTCCCTTCTTACTGCAATAACTTGTTTTCATAATCAGGAAATGAAATCGAATCTTTATATTTACTACCAAGAGCAAATATTGATAAAATTTATGTACCAATGCTGTGGAGTAGGGTAGTGATTACAGCCATCTCCACCCCGCCACCACCTGACCAAGAGAAAGAACAAATCCAGGGCACCGTCTCTGTTACTTTTTTTTGGCCACATTCAGTATGGAGACTTGTGTCTGGTATTCAAATCATCTTTCTATGAAGAATACTAATTTTAGCTAAGCTCCTTCTTTGAAAAATGTGCTTTAAAAAAAATTAAAGCTGCTATACAAAGACTTGAGAGTGAGCTGGGGAAAGAGAGCCTGTGGTTGATGAAATGCAAATGAGGCTTGGCTCAGACAGCTGGCTGCTTTGGGATGACATGGGTGATAAATGGTTCTTAAAACATGAGCAGGCATCAGACTCCTGATTCAGTGTCAGACTGGCAAAAACAGCAGCATTACTAGATGCTTCCTTTAATTAATGCAACACTACTGCACGAGTCCGGACACTGCCGATAAATGGGAAAGAACTGGTATCGGAGGTAATATCAGAAATCTTTCAACCTTGAAGCTGGGATGTGTTAGCCAAAAGCTGCGGTATCGTAAGAGGTTTAATTGTATTTGTAATGTACCAGTGCACCATGACAAAAATGGGGAGATAGTGAAGTCAGGACCGAGAAAGCCTGTGATAAATGAGAGAGAATGAGTGATTACACAGCCAGGAGGAGTGTGAAAACAGACAAAGAACAAGCAAATGGAGGGGGAAGCCAGGGCCACTGTAATTGGAACAGTAAGAACTCAGAGGAGCTTCGATGTGTAGTGTTTATCTGGCCCTTCAGGGTTTGTTAGGCCTGGAAGATATACACAACAAGCAAACAGCTCAGAGGGCTCCAAAATACAGTCACACAGCATCTGCCCTATAGTAGCGGGCATATTTCATCCTAGATGCAAACAGATAATATTGGGAGAATGTCTGAGAAATACATATCAAAAATACACGTGAGATGTTCTGTATATAGAAAATGTAGATGGGCTTGGCTGGCTTTCGAGAGTGTCTCATTTCTCTTGGCTTAAATTTCCACCAGAAATCAAGTTAAACGTTCAGATGGCACAAATCTGTAAATAGGCTGCATCCAAATAAGGTCTTATTAAAGTAGACGAGCCACTAAATCATCGTATGCAATAAGTAAATGACGGGAGTAGTGACTTCAAATCTCCCAATGGACCCCACTGAGAATTTTCTGAAGTCATGTTTTGTTCCCCATTTAAGTACAATCATTGTAACTACAACCACAACCACACCTATACACTGTCCTCTCCAAACAGGGTAGCTGTATTTTCTGCTTTGGTCTAACATTTTCTCTCCATGCCCTCTTACAGCACTTTAGAGTAACGATCAGCAGCATGTTCTAAAATGGGCTAGATATTACATATGTTAAGTTTGGGGGACAGTAGAGTTTCTGTCAACAGCTTAACTCTGTTACTGTGGAGTGAAAGATCAATAGATAATAAGTAATAAATAGATGAGGTTGTGCTCAATAAAACTTTATAAAAATAGGCAGTGAGCTTGATTTGAGCCATGAGCTATAGTTGGCCAGTCCCTGATGGACCATCTAAACTCTCTATGGTGACGTTAACTACAAAAGTGAGTGCTGCCTATTATTGTACTTTCTTCAGCTGTGCTTATAGAGAGAATGTGGGAGTGACTCAGGAACAATTTCTTTTGATATATGTGCCCTGAGGAGTATAGTGGGGGATCATGACAGCACACAGAGGGAGAGTGTCTTTTCCTTTCTTTTTGGTTCTCATCTTTTGAGCTAAATTAATAGAACTCAGATAGAAAATTAATAAGCTACCTAAATAAATCCATCCCTTTCTGCCTTGTAATATTAGTGTTGAACTTTCCTCACCCAATTACAATGTAGACACTTCAACTCTACCATAAGTTTTTCCTCTCAGGCATCAAGTTTCATTTCATCATCTGAAAAATGCAGGGGAAAGAGCTTACAATTTTGTGTTGGTTATCAATTTTAGCATGACAATGCAGCCCACTACTCAAACAATTTTTTATCGTTTCCTTTCAGCTTACAAATCTATGAACACCTGAGTCACAGCTCATCATTGCTGAGCTTAAATGAAGTTGAACACTTAAATGAAGTTTGCTGGTTGGAGAGAGTTCTGTTGTTTATCGGGGTGTTTTGAGAAACTTATCTAGGAAGACTCCTTTCCATCTTTATTTTATATTCTTCTTGAAAATGAGAATTTGGCAGAGTTGTGTTCATCTCATGGTAGTGATAGAGACCCAACATTTCAAGTCCAATGTGCATATTCAATGCAAGCCTTTCTTTGTGTCATACCTGCTGAAATTCCATTGAGCAAATCAAGTTCCAAGCATAAATTCCAAAAAATAGTAGGAGGGAACTATGGAGGTGCAAAAATTTGAAGTCAGATCCAGCTACACAATCTTGAGTTCAGGTTTTTTGGTTATCAAGCAGGCAAGGTAATGCCTACTATGGATCATTTATGCAGTTATGAAGATTAAGGGAGATAATGTGTGACATTTCTAACACAAAGTTAGTCAGCAAATGCTTTATACTCTTCATAAAATGTTGGGCTTGGGAACAGATTATTTGTTAGTTTTTGAATATTCTAGCATAATAACGTATTTGGGTGGGTCTGTCAACATGTCTAACTGAGTACAGAGGGAACTGGAATTTCATGCTGATTGATTTAGTCCACAACAAGTTAGGAAGATCTGATCTTTGGTACCATGCTTAGTTTATGAGTTAACAATTTGAAAATTTACTCATTTGAAGTAGTAACTATAGCAATTTGAATAATATTGAATCTATTAGCCTAGAAGGTAATCTGTGGTCCTAACTGAAATAGTACAGCCAACAATTGATTCTTTCCCCAAAACATCTAATTTTTAGTCTTGAGATACAAAGTTCCTTCTCTGTGATCTGAAAGAAAAAATATTTGAATTCTCATATAGATTTTTATGAAAGTATAAAATAAGTCAATTAAGTCTCAGACAAATGGTGACTTATCTTTAATTTTTTGTCTTATAATAACCATGATTAATTAAAAAATACAAAAAAGGCATTAACTCTCTTTCCATAGTCTTATGACAAGCATATCTCTTGGATTTCAATCAATATCATTGACTTTACACTTGAATGCGTTCTTCCTGGTGTAGAGTCATTAGTCTAACTTACAGATTTTCCACATAGCTTTAGCTGAGATCACACAGCCTTTGCTATTCCTTGAGAAGTTTTCCTGTGCAACTTTAAAACTTATTTCAAGAAGGTGGAGTAACAGAAAAACCAAGGATTTTTTTTTTTTCCATTAAAAAGGCTTCTTGGGGAAGATGGATTGGACTAGGGTGGGTTATAATTCTTGTCTCCACAATGTTCATGACATGCACTAATGAAAATGTTCACCTTTATGTTCCTCTTGATTATAACCAAGAAATTTTTGATGCTACATGGGCATAAATTTCTGTTTCTTGATCTGAAAAGGACAGGCTGGTTGTGAGATTTAATTGCTAAATGATGAAATTTAAGAACTGGAGGTCGTTCTGAAGCTATAATTCTTCCCCACATCCTGACAAATAACTAAAATTTCATTCTTTTAAAAATTTGAGGTTAAACTTTATTTTCTGAGGTCACATAATGCATGAGCCCTTTTAAAAACATCTACGTGAATAGTGAAGCCTAACAGAAAACTCATCCTCGAACATGATGCAAACACACTTGTGTAAGCGGCCGAAGAACACCTCTATGCGGTCTGCTGCAGTAAAGAGCCAACTTCCCACCCCAACACACCAAAAGAAGAAAAAAATCCAACAAGGATTTTTTACTCTTCCATTGTTGAAAATGATGTTGAAAATGATGTAGCAGAAGTCATTGGAGAGTTAACTAGAGACTCAGAAATATTACCAGTGTCTAATTTGTGTTCCTTGTTCAAAATAAATATATGACATTGATGTTCACATGAGATCACACATGATTGCAATCTCAATAGAGTCAATTATAAAAGAAAAAAGTTTTATCATGGCTATATTTTACCAATTTCTACTGTGGCAAAATATATATTCTTTGTAATATTAGAGGTTCTCCACACTTTTAATTACCTGAACTTCAAATCCTTAAATGAATCTATCTGTCTAGGTGTCTATATCATGTATACAAAGTAAAATATTTTTTACATAAGACTTGATCAAAATATAATAAAGTTTTTAAACATTCAACTTGCTGGGGCAGGTAACTTTGCAAGTAGCTGCTTTTCTGATCTACTGAAAAGGGGACCCGAATTCCTCCACCTTTCTCATCTCACACGCTTATTCTGAAGATCAACAAAATAATGAACCATAGCACTCTAAGCTGTGAGAATTGAGATGCTGTCATGGAAAGTTAATCTTTTGTGTTTTGATTTTGACACTATATGGAAATACTATAGGCTCTGGAGTTAAATATCATTAGTCCTTTTACCTATGAAATTGAGACAAAAATAGAGATCTGGCTTTGAAATCATTTTTAGAAAGCACTGTATAGCTTTTCTGGAATAAAATGCATATTCAATAGGTGGTAATTATTATTACTCTTAACTTATCCCTTTAGAAGCTGGACCAGAGACAATAGCTAGGAGATAAGCAGACAGATCTAGCTTCTCAGCAGGAAGGGAAGAAGGGAGAGTTAGGGGGTTCAGGGAAAGCCTCTTTCTATAAAAAAGAACCCAAAATACAAATCAGAAAACCAAGGTTTAACTCTTCCAGAGTGACTATGCAAATGTGACCAGAGTTAGAAAGGAGGAAATGTTGAGAAATCTCTAATCATGTATATTTCTATAGCTCAGTCCAAGTTTATCAGTGTTTTGTAAAGAAAAAAATCTGCTGAATGACAATAACACACAATTTTATTGAATTACACAAATGTATGGACACACAATGTGCATGAGGTCAGGAAATTAAGTTTGTGAACTCATCTTAGAAAAAGTGCTCCATATCTCATTGCTCCATAGTCACCTTCAAAGTCGTCCCCTTGGGAAGTGGTACACCTGACACCAGCACCGAGTCCACCCTTCAAAGCACTTTTCTAGGATGAGTTCACAAACTTAATTGTCAGATTTCATACTATGACAGCTCTAAGGCCTTTCAAGAAAAAAGAGTTCCAAAATTGCTTTAAAGGGTAGATTAGGCTCTAGGATGAGTTTGTGAACTTAATTGTCTGAACTAATATAATATCCATAGACAAAACATTTAAATACATATCAATGTTCATAGTCCTACATATTTCAATCATTACCACCACCCTTCATTAACTATTTTTTGCAAGATTCAGGCTAGCTGCTTGCTGTCATCTGCATTAATTCTTGCCATCTACTTGTGATAAATACACCACTTATTCTATATGTTTATTCAATTCCTATGGGTTTTTTTCAAGCCTTAGAAAGCTAAACACTAAATTCTTCCATGAAACTGTCTTTGAATTTTTCATCACACTCTAATCTCCTTTTTTTGTCTCATCTTCTATGGAACTTAAGCTGTAACACTCGATTTAGCACATACCCCATCTCTAATCTTGTCACATTATGTTAATCTTGTCATTCCATTAAGCCTGTAAACCCCTTGTGAGCACAGACTATGGTGAAGAGTGAGAACCAGTTCTCAATCTTCATTCTACCTCCATTCAAGTTGAAGAAATTTGAAAGCTGAAAACACTCCCGACTTTCTTGCCACAAGGATTGCAGAAGAGAAGTAAGTTCCACTAATTAGATTTACTTGTGGAGGAAGTGGAGGATAGGAATGAGGCAGAAGCCATTTTTTTGCACCTCTTTGATTATGCTAATCACAATGTTGGAGCCATATACTGGTTTCTGCAGTAACATTCTCATGTCCCCACTCCATTTTATCAGGTGTTTTGACCCACATGCGTCAGGACCCACTGATCCAGTGACTATGAGTGGATTTTAACGCCTTTGTCTTCATTCAGCAATAGACGTGTGTTTGTGAACTCCTAATACCTGTGATGAGCTTCAAATCAGTAGTCCCTAAATGCCTAGTCTTGACCATGAACTTGAAGTTCTCCACTTTCTATTTCCCTCTTAGAAAACCCTTCTAGTTAATAATTCTTATAAGGGCTTCTATTTTCCACAATGAATCCTGACTAATGGAGAAGTCAAATATTATACTTTATCCTTAACTCTGCTCATTAGAAAAGGTAGGAGATCTAATAAGATCTTAATAAACACTTGGATAGTTATATTGGTTATTAATTGCTATGTAACAAATTATCTCAAAGCATTGTACATTAAAATAAATAATCTTTATTTTATTACACAGTTTATGAGATACAGAATCAGGGAATGGCTTAACTGGATGATATTGGCTCACAGTGCCTCAGAAGGTTGTTATCAAGGTGTAGAAAAAATCTGCTAAAAGCTTTACTGGGAATGGAGGACCCAATTCCAAGTGACTTGTTACTGGTTTTTTTGTTTGTTTATTTGTTTGTTGGTTGGGTTTCATTGTGGGTACAAAGAATTAGTTTACACTGACTGCATTTGTTAGATAAGGTCCCTCTTATAATTGTGTCCCACCCCCAAGAGGTTTGCCATTCACCATGACCCCTTATCCCCCTTATCCCTTGCACTTGTTACTATTGATGGCAGTTTCCTAAGTTTCTCCCTGGATGTGGACCTGATGCCTTGGTTCCTTAGCAAATGGGCCTCTCTGTCATGCTGCTCATGATATAATAGCTGAATGTCCTCAGAATAAGTCATTTGAGGGAAATGGTGGTTGGAGATAAAAACAGGGGAGAGCAGAACAGAAGGACAGATTGAGGATTGAAAGTTCTAAGGTGAAAATCACAGTATCATTTGTAATTTATCTCAGAAGTGAAATGCTGCTATCACTTCTAATATATCCTTTTTCTCAGAGCACGATATGGGAAGGGACTACCAAGGAGTCTCAGTTCCAGGAGATGTGAATCATCAGATGTGTCTTGGAGGCTGGTTACTCCCATCTGCTCTCTTTCTACCAATCATTCATGTCTGTCTTACATGCAAAGTAGTCTCATCGCCTTCCAAGGTCTCCACAGCCTTCATCCCACTATAGCTTCAGTGTAATATCCAGGATCTCACCATCCAACTCAAGTCATGGTAAAGGGGAATCTATTGGTAATTTCTTAAGGAAAGCTCCTTAAGTCATCCATACCTGCTTGCTCTGAAGTCTTGTGAGTAATGGATCTTGCATCCAATTCACACACACTCACACACACAACATACAGTGGATAAACAAGCTTAGAAAAATTACTATCAGTACTCCTATTCATAAAGAGAGAAAATAGGAAGCACACCATTGGTCCACGGCATGTCTGAAATCCTTCAACCCCTGCTTCAAATTAATTGCCTTGATTCTGAGCTTCACCCTCTAAGATCTCAGTTCTGTCCCCAATTATTCTTTCTTTTTCATAAAAGAAAATATGTGTTTGTAGCTGCTTTTCTGCTGGCAGAAACTTGGAAGTCCCAAGTCTTTAATTTTGTACTCTCTGTCTTTTTGAGTCTAGTTGTATGTGCTTGTATGGATTTAATCATCTTTAACTACACAGTAGAACCTCCATAGTTGACCACCTCCTTACATTGACCACCTGCTTAAGTTGACCTACTTTTCATGAGATGGACAAGCACCACATGTAGGCTTAGTTCCTTACATCGACCACCTTCGTATTTTGACCAGTTTGTTACAGTCAGCTTCTAGAAGTTCTATTATATTTTGATTTCCTCTTTTAAAGTTCACTCTATTAAACAAAAGCCACAGTTTCAAATTCCTTCTGTACTTTATGTTCATTTTAAAATAGCGAAGGAACAACTTAAACTTCTTAAAGACTTTATTATTTGATTGAAGATATCTGTGAGGCCATATCCTGTTATATCCTGTTGGTCATATAGACTAATGGGGCTATAATGTGGAAAGGGACTACCCAAGGGTATAAATACCATTTGGAAGCTGGGATCGTTGGGATGTACCTCAAAGTCTGAGAACCATATGGTTGAAAGCTTCCCAAATAATGTATATCATATCTTTCCTGTGAATTAGTGTACCCAGAGTTTATTGAATGCCTATAGCATTATGAATTTTTAAAAGTACACACATTGAACAGGTCACATATTTTTGAGTCAGGCCTGTTCTGAGAAACAAAACCAATAGGATATGTGTATGATGGGAGGAGGAAGAGAGAGAGAGAAGAGATTTAGGGTAAGTGTTTAGCAATTACAGAGGTTCAGGCAAGTCCAAGTATAGGCTGGTAGGATAGAGATGCAGTGTCTTAGTCTCAGTTCAAGCTACTATTAAAAAAAAAAATAGACTACATAACTCAGAAAGAGCAGACATTGATTTCTCATAGTTCTGGAGACTGGAAAATCCAGAATCAAAGCAGAATCACTCTTTGGTGAGAGGCTATTTCGTGATTTATAGATGGTACTTTCTAGCTGTGTTCTCACATGGTGGAAGGGACAGCTATCTCTCTAGAGCCTCCTTTATAAGGATATTAATGCCATCCATGAGGGCTCCATGAGGACCCAAATCACCCCTCGTAACACCATCATTTTGGGAGTTCAGATTTTAACATGCGAATTTGAGGAAACAAATGCCCTCAGACCATACTACACAGAAAATAGCCAGTGTTGCAGTTCAAGTCTGAATGCTGTCTGCTGAAAAATTCCCTATGCTGACAGGTGGGTCTGTTGTTCTGCTCAGACCTTCAACTGATCGGATGAGGCTCATCTTGAGTATGGAGAAAAGTCTGCCTAACCCAAAGCACACCCATTTACACCTAAGTATCACCCAGAAATTCAAAATAATTTTGGACTAAATGTCTGGGCACTGTGCCTAGCTAAGCTAATGTATAAAATTAACCATCACATCATATACGTGTCATATTCATATTTAAGCAAGATGCTGACATTGGGTATTTTGAGATGATGAGTTAAGAGTGTTTTTCCCATACAGATGTCTATACATCTGCATAGGTTTGCCTTTCACCTGTGGCTCAGTTTCAGTTCAGAGGCGGTGGGAAGGTAATATTTAGCTATAGTCACGTCTACTATTTGGGTTCACATAGTTATTTTGACTACATTATTGGGGTGAGAAAATAGAAACAAGATTTCAAGAGAAGCTAGAAGGAACCCCAAGAGAAAATTATCAAAAGAGAAATGAAAACTACACTATCACAACTAGTGTAAGAGGCCTTGATATTTAGCAGTGAATGGTAGATTCATGTACAGTGAGGTGAAGACACAGTAATCTATTGCATAAATGACCATCTGCTAGCATATGTAGGCCCCAAGGAGAAAAAAATAAATACCTGGGAACATGAACACAAATAATTCTTCTTTTGATACCCTAGAAACTCTACTATATGCATGTCAAAAAATCCAAATATGTTTTCCTCTTCCCTGCAAACTGCTATGCTGTGTTGGAATTGAAAGGGCAAATTAGAAGCCAACAGCACTGGTACAGCTCAGAGAAAAGGACAGTAGAGCAATTAAAGCCAGCAGTTACACAAAAGGCCAGCAAGAGAGGCTATGTCTGGAAGATCTTCTGATTAGAAGCATAGACTGTTTCACGATCAATGTGGAGAATATCAGCCATAGTCATGGGGAACTACGATGATGGGGATTGGAATTGTTGCATAAACAAGTAAGCATGGAAGCGAGTGGGATTTCAGGAGCAACACAAAGATGGTCTAAATTGCATCTACAGGTTGGGGAGTGCGGGAAGAATTTTGCTTACTGAGAGTATGTCTAGAATTTCCAAGTTTCCTATGTTATGGAACTGAGACATATTTTGAGATAGGATTCTTTATCTTTTAAAAAAGCAACAATCTATGCACATTGTACAGTCATCCTATGACTTTATTCAAAAGAAGAAATACTATATATGTAGAACCATCAATTCTTTTTATCTGCAGTGCACTTTTAAATATATAATAAATTATATTTAATATATAAATATATGTATATTTATATATACTAAAAAAGAGCACTGCAGATAAAAGAATTGAGGGCTCTAGTCCTCTACATTATGTACTAAACAAATAATTTCACAGATCAGCCATTTCTTCTGCTGTAAATGAAGTACTAATCTTATCATTGAGATATAAGCTCAAAGTCATGTGAGATAACATATGTGTAAGACTTGAGTACAGACTCTAGACAAACACAGTGGGGCACAATTACTTGATTAAGTTGCTGTCCCCAGCAGGCACTAAAATCCTGCCCGAACAGTCTGGTGGCTGAGGGCAAATATAAGATTACACACTTAATTCCATTACCACTTATTTTTAACCAAACGCTGGGATCATCTCTGTTTGGGGGGAGTTACTCTTGTTACTGATGATAACTAATTCTGTAACCCATATAATCATGTTTAATCAATGGGCTCTAGTCTCACATGACGCCTAGCCAGCTCTAATGAGGTATCCTTTGCAAGCAAAAAGGACAAAAAGGGCCAGATAGTAAATATTTTTTGTCTTTATAGACCATATGGTCTCTCTGCTGCAACGACCCGACTCTGCCATTGTATCAGGAAGACAGCCATAAACAATATGTTAGCAATGGCTGTTTTCCAATGTATGTTATTTTATATTACATGAAATTAGACAGAATCTGTAAACCCCCCAATTGCCCACCCCTGATTTCAACAATTATCAGAAGTTATTTTGATGAATTGTATTCAACCTAAAGAAATCTTCTTTTACTTGTTTTAAAGTTTACTTATTTTATACATAAACATCCAAATAAATAGATTAGATAGGTAATAGATAATTAACTCTATGTTGCTCACTTCACAATAGAGACCTGTTAGTATTTTATAATTTTATATATTATGCTTCTAGTTGTAAAAAAGAAGAAAACTATATATGTAAATTATAAATAAAATAAACCCCTTTTGTTTACTATCCAAAGCAGTATTATCTTTACCCTCTCTTTTCTTAAGGCCATGATTGTGATGATTTTGATGAACACATTTATGGATTTGAAAATATTTAAAATGTATATTTATAGGAATATGAACACATCCAGATTACTTCCATGTCTATAGGTTTTATTTATATATGTGGGCATGAGCATATGCCATTTGTTTTTTAACAGTTTCAATATATGCCCTATTAGTACTGTATACATGTACTTCTTCCTCTACACCCTAGCCAATCCTTGATATTCTCAAACTTTTAATCTTTTCCAATTCAATGGATAAAATAAAATTCCATTTTTTAATCCATGTCAATTCAACGATTTTAATTCAATCCCATGTCATTGTCCTAATCTACACTTTCTGACCACAAATTAAACTAAATATCATATGTTCATGATATACTACACAGAGTAATGCTCCTACCCAAAGATATCCATGCTCTATTCCCTAGAATTTGTGATTATGTTACATATGTGGAAAAATTACTTTACTTATGTGATTAAGGTTAAAACTTTGAGAAAGGGACATTATCCTGGATTATTTGGGTTTCCAATCTAATTATATGAGCTCTCTTTTGAGCTATTTGCACAATAGATGTGGCAAAAGAGAATTAATGTTATACAAACTTAATCTATTGCTGCAGGCTCTGAAAATGGAAAGGAGACGCCATAAGCTAAGGAATGTGGCCTCTTCTAAAGTTGTGAATAACACTTGGTTTACAGCCTGCTAGGAAATGGAAATCTCAGTCCTACAAACTCAGGAAATGGAATTCTGCCAACAATCTGAAGGATCAGGAAACAAAGTCTCCCTTAGGAGCTCCAGGAAAGAGGATAGCCTAGTGGCAACCCATTCTTGGCAGGGAAGACACCCCTAGAAAAAGGGAAAATTAAAAAGTAAGGTGAGGGAGTTGGAACAAAGAAAAGTCAGCTAATTTACCTTTAAGCTAGCCGTTAGTAAATTTCTTATCTGAGCAAGTTTCTGACCTTTCCTGAAACTCTGATCTATTGGGGATACAGCTTACACAATTACCCCTGCTGCGTCTATGGACTCTCTGAGGGAACACAATGGCCAAAGAAGGTGCTGTGGCAAAACCTAGAAAAGATACATCATCTAGGTCATTTCCTGCCCATTAAACAGACAAAGCAGATGCCCATTGTGGAGATTTGCATTTGGCTTGGGGCAGAGACCAAGGGATCAGCTCAAGCCCTGAGATATGGGAAGGAGGGCTTATATCCCCTATCATGGAAGAAAATCCTCCAAGGTGGTGATGGGAGGAACATGCCTTTTTCCCACCAATTCCTCAGAGGAGATTAACACCAATGGCATTTTACTCCACAGTGAACTAATAGAGTTTAACGCCTCCCTCGATATCTGTGTGTGTGACTCCAGACAGGAGGCTGCCCCCACACAAGGCTCAAGTTTCAGATTTCTCAAAACTGCTGAAATCCTTAAAGTTAATAATAATAACAATAGGAGCTGATATTCTCACTCAGAAAAACTGCTGATGTCTTTGTTCCCTCCCTTAGCTTACCACCAGGGCAAAGAGATTTGAATAAAAGCTGAGTGGAACAGAGGCTTGGGGCCGCTCCCCAGAGCCCACGAATGGGCAGTGGTCCCCTGAGTTCCCACCTTTGAAAATTCTATTCTGTGGCTCATGTCTTTTTATTTATCATGGTTCCTAACTTTAGATTTCTTCAGTCGGGCACACCAGTTCCACAGGTGTTAGTGGACCCTGCCCCAGGGGCAGGACCCCAACAGAGAACTATGGCAGAGTTCTGACCTCCACAACTGTAAGATAATGAATTTGTGTTACATAAGTCATTAAGTTTGTGGTAACTTGTTATGTCAACTAAAGAGGTTAGACATTAATATTAGCTTTTTGTGGCTTATCTGTTCATATCATTTGCTCATTTTTCTATATGGCTATTGAATTCTGTTATTACTTTGCAGAGGTTTTTTTGTACATTTTGTTTAATAATCCCTTGTGTTATTGTTTCCATTATATGAGTTGTAAAACTCTTCTCCAGGTCTATTATTTTTCTCTGTATTTATGGTTGTCTTGATGAACAGAGTTACCAAAATATGTCCATTAAAGTTTATGTTTTTGTTGTCTTAAGAAAACACTTTTTTCTTTCATTATTGAACAACTAGACTATGTACTGATTGATTAATAATAGGTGTCTTAGACTTTTTGCATCCCTATAAAGAAATATCTGAGACTGGGTAATTGATAAAGCAGATAACTTTATTTGGCTCACAGTTCTGTAGGCTGCACAAGAGGCATGGCACCAGCACCTCCTTCTAGTGAGGTTTCAGGGTGCTTCCATTCAAGGCACAGGTGAAAGAGAGCAGGTGTGGCACATGATGAGAGAAGCAAGAGAAAGCAGAGGTAGGGGGCATGCTTTAAACAGCCGGCTCTGTTTAACTGACATCAACTGACAAAGGGAGAACTCACTTATTACCACAGGGAAAACCCCAAGCCATACAGGGGGAACTACCCCTATAACTCAAACACCTCCTCCTCAGCCTCACCTCCAACATTAGAGAACAACTTCCAACAGGATTTTATAAATGTTCCACTATATTCAAGAGATTTCTATGTTGTGTATTGATAATATGGGGTTTTTTTTGTTATTTCAAAATATTCTAGGGGTGCAAATGGTTTTGGTTACATGGATTATTTTTATAATGCTTGAATCAGGGCTATAAGTGTGCACACCACCCAAATAACACTCATTGTACTCATTAGGTAGGTTTTCATCCATCCCCTGCTTGTTTCTCCTCCCTGCTTGATTTCCACCAAGTGTTACTTCCCTTTATGCATGTGTGTGTTAGTTCCAGTTTATAGTGATAGTGAGTACATAGTACACATGGTGCTTGTTTTTCTATCCATAAGTTACTTCATTTAGGATAATTGTCTCTAGTTCCATCAAAATTGTTTCAAAAGGCATTAATTTATCCTTTTGATGACTATATAGTATTCCATGGTGTGTGTGTACGTGCTTGTGTGTGTATAACACATATGTCATATTTTGTTAATCTGCTTATGAGTTGATGGGCACTTGGATTGATTCCATATTTTATGAATTGGCTTCTTTTAGTTTCATGTAGTAAGATTCAGAAAAAGGAGACATGAACAAAAGATAAAATTTTGTAGTAGTTCCCATTAGAACATTTGGTTTCTATTTTAATAATGCAATCCCCAAGTTACAAACATCTGACTGATATATGACTCACATTTATGAACAGAGGCTATTATAGCTAGGAAATGAATGTACCTGTTCCAACTTATGTACAAATTCAACTTAAGAACAAACCTATATAACCTATCTTGTTTGTAACCTAGAGACTCCCTGTATCTCAAATGATATAAAGCTGATATTTTGGGGCCAAAAAAATGGTAGAATATTGGCAATTTCTCACAATTCAATAAGTATACTCTGTGCTAAATTATTCAGATTCTTTGATGGAATCTTTTCAAGGTTTACAGTTTCCAAGTGGTTCATGAAAAATGTTCACTTTACTCCACTAATTAGAATTCCCACACTAGATTTTAACTATTTCATATTCTATTAGAATAGTAATAAAAAGCAGTTTCAACATGACTATTAAAGGATATACAGAGAAATGAGCACCATTGTCAGGGGAGATGTCTTTGATAGACATGTATGTAGACAATTGGCTTTGAGCTGCAGAGCCTGGTAACTAAATGTGGGCTTGCAGGAAGCCTGAATAACTTTTGGCTTGGCCTGACTATCTCACTTAAAACATATTTATGTATAACTACTATTATGCAGTCTGGTAATTTTCCATAGAGAATGTACTCATGTTTCCAATTCGTTTTTCAGCATATGTCCCTTTGGAGAGCTTTCTCTTTTTTGCTTTGCACAGATAGGAATGAGCACCAAAGCTAGTGTTAGCATGGTATTCAGTTATAACATCTTTGCTTTCTTGCGGAGTTTGCAAACTATCATAACTTGAAACCTGCCTTTAAAACGTTTTGTATCATTGTTTTTGTTGTTGTTTTTTTAATTGAAATCAGCCAAAGAAGGGAATAGAATCTAAATACTAGCCCTTGACTACTGCTTGATAGAGTATGTCTTCAAGTCTTTCCCACACAATGTACTATACAACTTTGTGGATTTGAAAATGTAAATATAATTTCTTGTCTAGTGCAAGCTTTTATATATTAAACCCGTGGGAGGCAGAGGGCATAGAGAGCTCTCTATATTTAATGAAGCTCTTCATTATCTGGGGATGTGATCCAGAAAACACCTCATGTACTTGCTTCAAAGTCCAAATTTTGTGTTGGCAGATGGGATTAGTCTAAGAATACCCAGAAGCCAACTTTCTTTCTGAAGAGATAATAATGCTGATGAATATTGTTATTACAATGATTTCTTTCATCAAGGCTCTAAGTATTTTATTAACAAGAGTTACAGCTTGGTATAATTTTAAAGTAGAAGTAGAGCTTTTTCCCCACTACTGACAAAGATTTCTGGGTTAAAATTAAAGCGTATATTAATAATGAACTTTTTCCACAATTTGGACAAAAAGGGAAATTAATCAGAATATAGATAGAAACTGGGGCATAATTCATTTATTCAAGATTGTTTGAAATTGACAGATCAGTCAAGTACCATTTGGTCCACTCATTAGTGAATATTAATACACAATAGAAACCTTGTGGACAATGCCTGAATTGAAGAATATTTATTTCAGTATCTTGAAGTGTATTCTACAAAACCTTACTCCCTATGATGCTATAAGAAGAAAAAAATATTTCTGTAGTCAAATGGATTTGAAAACCAGTCTTTATATAATACATATTGTATGCATAGTATACAAACTATGTATGTATTTGCAGTCAATATTAAATTGTTTTTCTCTTCTTTTTTTTTTTTTTAGAGCTCATAGCAACCTCAAACTCCTGGGTCCAGGCAATCCTTCTGCCTTACCCTCCCCAATAACCTTACCTTACCCCAGTACACCAGGCTAATTTTTCTATTTATAGTAGATTCAGGGTCTAGCTCTTTCTCAGGCTGCATGGACATTTTAAAGGTTTTGAGAAGTACTGCAATAAACAAATCAGGCTGACTTGTTTAAACTAATTTTCTCCAAATTTATTTATCAACAGAGCTTTTGTCTTGAATAATACCTACTGATAGATATTTAAAACTACATTTCCAGAGAAAATATGTGATTTGTTTTCCAGTGAAACACCAATTTGCTCATTGTTGCATACTTGTGTGATCAGGATCCTCAATATTTAATTTTTTTTTGTTTTGTATTTTCAAAAATTGTTTCAGATTCTGGCCACGATGCACATAGAACAAGGACAATATATGTCCAAATATTTTTGTCTCATCCCTTTCTGTTCTAAAAACAAACAAACAAAAAAATGTCATCCCTGAAGATTAAATTGGCCACATCTGCTACACTGCTCTCTTCTACCTTAAGTTGGGGAAAAAAATGACCCTACTTTCAAAAGAAAATACGCAACAAAGAAGTGCATAATATTCCTTCCCATCTGTTTACCAATTACACGTAATGGTGAGTCATTTTTTTTTCCTGTGAACAACAGAATTGCTAATGCATAAACATAAAAAGCTCTGCTTTTAATCAAGAATGTGAACTATGCCAGAATATTCTCAGATAATTTTTTTTTTACTGTGGTATGGCCAAGCTTTCCGAAAGGGTTAGGCTATATATGTAAGTATCCAGCTATCTATGTTTTTCCTTTTTAATCAGGTTCAAAGAACTAGTTAAGTGATGCCAAATACTAAAAGAGACTGATTGTGTGCATGATCATCATAACCCATATGCAGAAACTTACCTCCCTTCAAATTAGAGAAAAGATGAACCCAATTAGGAAGGGAATTATGACTTCAGTCTTTTTCAGTGAATGAAGTCATATTTTTTAAAAAGTTCAAAACATTACACAAGAAGTTAAGAATTTTTTTTTATTTATTCAAAAACTATTGAAGCATAGGCACAATTTTAAGGTGGGATGATTAACATGACTATATTGTATCCATTATATACATGCTTACTGAATATTTCTCTTATCTACATACACAAAGGCCAATTGTTAATCCAGTGCTTTTATATTTTAAAAAAGTTACCCCAAAAGTTATTTAGAGTATAAGCGATCCTCAATGGTGAGTTTGAGGTGGATGAGTTTGTCTATATCAAGGAAATATGTTAAGAGGAAAAGAACTTAAGTAAGTCATGGCCTCACTACAGAAGTGGTGGGAAATTTAATTACCACAAACCAAGAAACTGGGCTGGACTTTAGGTATAGGGCTAGAGTTCAGAATAAGGCTACTGAATAGGAGTTTCTATCATTACTCAAGTAGGTGCATGAAAGGAAGACAAAAAACCCAAAATTTACTAAATGAAAAAAATATGCTGAGCATAATTTAAATTTTTGTTTATTATTAATGGCCTCTGAATCCTCAATATGAGAATAAATTCTTATTGGTTTCACAAAGTAATAGTAATTTCATCATTTCAAGATAGTGAAATAAAAGAATATTTTGTCTGGGCATGGAGGCCCAGACCTGTGATCACAGCATTTTGGGAGGTCATATTGAGAAGATCATTTGAGGCCAGCATTTGGAGAACAGCCTGGGCAACAAAAGGAGACCTCATCTTGCAAACACTTACACAAAATTAGCTGAGCATTGTGATGTATACCTGTAGTCTCAGCTACTCAGAAAACTGATGCGGAAGGATCACCTGAGCCCAGGAGTTTGAGATTGAGAGATTGGGACATTCCAGTGAGCTATGATGATAACATCGAACTCTAGCCCAGGCAACAGAGTAAGACCTTGTATCAAAGAAGGAGAGAGAGAAAGGAAGGAAGGAAGGAAAGGAAAGAAGGAAGGAGAGAGAGGCAGGGAAGGAGGGAAGGAAGGAAGGGAGAGAAAGGAAGGAGAAAGAGGCAGGGGTTGGGGAAGGAGGAAAGAAGGAAGGGCAATAAATTTCCATTCCTCACTGCTTCTTCCCATCATATATACAAATAATAAATAACTATATACACCAGAAAAAACAGAGATCTAAATACTTTTAGATGAGAATAGTGGAAGAATGTATGAGAAAGTGTATAACTGAGTTATACTTTTAACACATTTTTACATTCTAATATTAAGAGAAAAAAGGATGTTACTAAAACATAACATTTAAGTACAGTATTGAATTTCTATACAATGCATATATATAGGGTAATTTATTTATTCTCTTAAGGCACTAGAATAAATGTGAGTTTGTTGAGATGTTGTGACACTACAGGAAAGAAAATACATCTTACATGGGGGATACTCCCCAAACATTAATGTTACTATAATTAAATCTATGGCATGTTTCTAAATTAAAAACTTAATCTCACTTGACTCAAATTTAAGTGGCAAAATTTTAGGAACATTATGGGACTGTCTACATAATGCATGTGACAGTTTTTAATAGAAAAAATAAATAGTTCACAGAGTTCACCCAGAAAGAAAGTCAGCAAGGAACTGCCATGGGAAACTGTTTTGCAGATGATTCAAAACTGGAGCAAGTTCACAGATGTTTGGTCTCTGATAAGAGAGAGGTGCCAGTTATAATTTGCCTGTGGTGACCTTTTAAAATAATGTCAAGTCCCAAAGAACTACCTCCATCTGGATGGTTGCTGGCTCTAAGATGTACTTCTAAATTAGGCATAAAGAAGTAAACCAAGATTATTTTAAACAGCGACAAACGGATCTTAATTTGTAATCGTCAGTTGTTGGCTCCATGGATTAGACCCGTGACCCTATGTGGCGTCCTAATTTCCGGAATAAGAATAAACAGGGGCCTTTACAGTTACTGTCATTACATGCAAACTTACTCAAAGTGCAAGAATGAGCCTCTGCACATTTCCTACTCCCAAATTCCTTCTAGAGAATAATTTGTGTCTTGATTATAGGACAAATGATATAAGACAGGATACTACATGAATAATTGTCTACAACTAAGTCTAGCAAAGTTACTGGGAGAAACAATGGGTACATACTGTCTCTGGGAACTCTCAAGCATATGGAGACAAAAGAACAATTTTAAATAGAATAAATTCTAATTCACAACACAAAGTTCTCCCTAAGTCATCTCTAGTCATTCAAAAAGGATAGAACTTATTAGATGGCTCCATGATTGATTATAATTTGCTTTATTTCTTTTTATTTTTCTGATTATAATGATATTTTTCATAAGGTATTAGTACTGTCTTCAATAACCGGGATGGGTGTAATGGCACTGTACTGAAACTTTAACCCTCAATGGATAAACTCTGACTAACTCCACTGCTTCAGTCAAAAGAATAAAATAAGAAAAATAAGACATTCCATGCTTCCTCTTGCTTTCTCTCTTATTTTGTCTGTTTTCTTATAAATTCTTGGAGATCTAAAGGCTTTTTATCTAGATGCATTGACAATCTGTTTTATCCTTGATAACTATTCAAAGTAGATTTTCCTCTTCCTATAAACAATAGTCAATTGAACAGCATTTGTATTTTTTTATTTCAAAGTATTATAAGGGTACACACTTTTGTCTGTTTGGATCATTATTATAATGCTTGAGTCATGGTTATAAATGTGCATGTCACCAGGATAATGTTCATTGGAGTCTTTAGATAGGTGTTTACACATTCCCTGCTTTTTCTACACCCTGCTTGATTTTTGTTAAGTTTTACTTCCCTGTAAGCACTTTCCCGTGTTCTTCACTTAGTTCCAGTTTAATAGGGAGTACACATTGTGTTTGTTTTTCCATTCTTTAGATACTTCACTTAGGACAGTGGTCTCTAATTTCACCCAAAGTGTTGCCAAAAGTATAAATCATCCTTCTTTGTGGCAGAATAGTATTCTATAGGGTATATATACTATATTTGGTTAATCTGCTCATAAATGGATTGGCACTGGGTTGATTCCACATCTGTGCAATTGTGAATTATGCTGCAATAAACATTTGGATACAGGTGCCTTTTTAATAAAATGACTTCTTTTCTTGTGGGCAAATGCCCAGGAGTGGGTTCGCTAGATAAAAAGGTAGGTCTATATTTAGTTCACAGGAGGTATCCCCATAGTTTTCCCTAAAGATGGTACTAATTTCTATTCCCATCAAAAGTGTTGAAGTGTTCCTTTCTCTCTGCATTCAAGTAAGCATTTATTACTTTTGGACATTTTCAATAAAAGCCATTCTAAGAGGGGTAATGTGATATCTCATTGTGGTTTTAATTTGCATTTCCATGATGATTGGAAATGCTGAGCATTTTTTCACGTTTTTCTTGGCTATTTTTCTATTTTCTTTTAAAAATATATTGTTCACTTCTTTTGCCCACTTTTTGATGGGGTTGTTTGATTTTTTTTTTCTTGCTGATTTGCTTGAATTCTTTGTAGATTGTGGTTACGAGCCCTTTATTAGATGCATAGATTGCAAAGATTTCTACCCATTCTGTATGTTGTCTATTTGTTCTGTTGATTATTTCTTTTGGCTGTATGAGAGCATTTTGATTTAATCAAGTCCCATTCATTTATTTTTGTTGTTGCTGTGATTGCCATTGGGTTTTAGTAATAAATACTTTGCCTAGACCAATATCTAGAAGAATTTTTCCTACATTTTCTTCCAGAATTCTTAAGGACTTTTTTTATTTTTTGTAGTTTTTGGCCAGGGCCGGTTTTGAACCTGCCACCTCTGATATTATGGGGCTGGCTCCCTACTCCTTTGAGCCACAAGTGCTGCCCTTAATAACTTATATTTAAGTCATTTATTTATCTTAAATTAATTTTGGTGAGTGGTAAGATAAGAATACTGTTTCATTCTTCTGCTTGTCTTTATCCAATTTTCCCAGCACCACTTATTGAAGATGAATTCTTTTCCCCAGTGTATGTTCTTGTCGGCTTTCTCAATGAACACTTGGCTGTATGTGAATGGTTATATATTTGAGTTTTCTATTCTGTTACATTGGTCTATCTCTCCATTTTTGTATGAATGCCATGCTGTTTTGGTTACTAAAGCCTTGTAGTATATTTTGAAGTCTAATAATGTGATGCCCCAAGATTTGTTCCTTTTGTATATGATTGCCTTGAATATTCAAGCTCTTTTCTGGTTCCAATCAAATCATATAATTATTTTTTTCTATACCTGTGAATATTATGCTGGTACTTTGGTGGAGATTACATTGAATCTGTAAATAACTTTGGGTACTATGGACATTTTAAGAATGTTGATGCTACCAATTCATGAACATGATGTGTTTTTCCATTTGTTTGTATCTTCTACAATTTATTTTCTTATTGTCTCATAGTTCTTTTGTAGAGAACTTTTACCTCCTAGGTTAGGTATATTCCTAAGTATTTTATTTTCTTGGTAGCAATTGTATATGAGTCTTTCATTTGATGTTCAACTTGACTGTTCCTGGTGTAGAGGAATACTACCGATGTAAATACATTGATTTTGTACCTTGAGACTTTGTTGAATTTAATCAACTCCAGGAATCTCTTGGTGGATTGTTTGGGGTTTTCTAGGTATAAGATCATATCATCAGCAAAAAGCAATAGTTTGACTTCTTATTTCCTGATTTTTATGCCCTCAGTTTCCTTCTCTTGCTTCATTTCTCTTACTAGGACTTCCAGCTCTATGCTGAATACAAGTGATAACACTAGGCATTCTTATCTTCTTCCACTTCTTAGTGGGAATGTATTTCTGTGATATCAGCTGAACATCTCCTTTTTCATTTCTGACTGAATTTAGGAGGGTCCTTTTTCTTCTATTTCTGGTTAATCTAGCAGGAGATGTATAGATTTTTATCTTTTCAGAGAATTAACTTTTTGTTTTATCAATATTCTGTATTATTTTCCTGTTTTTGATTCAATAAGGAGATGGATATATTTTTAAAAAAGATGAATGTTTAAAAAAAAAACCAGATGGAACTTCTGGAAATGAAAAAGTCATTTAAAGAAACACAAAACATTGTGGAAAGTTTTAGCAATAGACTAGACCAGGTAGACGAAAAAATATCAAAGCTTGAAGATGACCCTTTGGAACTAACTCAATCAAAAGTAATGAACAGAGAATTAAGAGGAATGAGAAAAGTTTATAGTAATTTTAGGATTATAATAAAAGACCAAATGCAGGAATCATAATCATATCTGAGGGCAAAGAAGAAAATGCAAAGGGGTGAAAAACATATTTGAGGGAATATTTGAGGAAAATTTCCTTGTCTGTGCTAGAGATTTAGACATCAAGACACAAGAAGCTTAGTTAACATGTAGGAGAGTCATCCCAAACAGGTAATCACTAAGAAGCATAGTCATCAGACTGGCCAAAGCAAATATGAAGGAGGAGCCTATGTGAGCCTTAGGAGAAAATACCAAGTAACTTGCAAAGGAAAACCCATCAAGCTAATTGCAGACTTCTCAAAGGAGATCTTTCATTCCATAAGATATGGAAGAGAACAGCTACATACCCCTATGTAGACGGTAGGACAAAGTGAGTGCTGACGCAAGGGAATCGTTCGCTTTAGAAAAGCAACCTTCCTCAGAAGAGAGGTGAACAGTACAAGAAAAGGTGTCTCAAAAAGCAAAGAGAATACAGGATACAGATTTTGTATAATTGTTTAATTTTGTATTTCATACAAAGTTAGCTCTAAAATATTAGTAATTCCTTTTTTCATCTTAATGCTTTTTGTGCACAGACACACAACTGGCTAGAAAATACGTTAATGTAAGTTTCTTATCTACTCCCAAATTGAATCACATTCCCCTCCCCCCAATGCAGTCACACATGCCCTTACGTGTGGGAGGCAGAGAGAGAGATTTAACTAAAAAGGAGGTCATTTGGCTATAGATGCAGAGATGGGAGATGATTTCAATGGACACTAGAAGTTGGAAGAGGCAAGGAACAAATTTTATCCTATAACTTCTGGAAGGAATAAGTCATGCTGACTTTTTGATTTTAGCCTACAAAGACTCATTTTTCTGATTTCCAGGAATTTGAGAGAGTAAATTTGCAGTGTTTTAAGCTTGTAGTTATATGTCAGAATAGCAGTAAGAAACTAATGCCTGGAAGTGGGATGCTGCTATAATCACCAAAAGTATAAAAGTGGTTTTGAAATTTGATAATGAAATGTCAAAAATAATAAATGATTGAACAAAATATGAGACACATAAGGGAAAGTATAAATATTTTTGAGGGAACTATTAGTACAATTATATATATATATAATATATATATCTTCCAGGTTAATATGAGGGTACAAATTTTTAGGTTACATTGTTCTGACTTCCAAGGTAAAGTTCAAGTTGCTATCAAAACTGGGAGAAAAGTGTATCTTTGTTATAAGCCAACAAAAAATTTAACAGAATTGTCTTCAACAGTTGTGCCGAAATTGTAACTTGTAAGTGATTAATGTGTATATTTAGCTGAGATGATTTCTAAGGAAAGCATTAGAGGTGCATCCTTGTTTATTCTTGCTACTTATAGTTAAAAGTTAAATGTGATAGGAAACAATTAGATTGAGGTAATAACTGCTAATCAAAAAGAAACTAGGACTTGGTGACAGGGAATTCTCAGGTTATCCAGACGTGGAGAAGGTGTTAAATTGAAGACTTACTTTCAGGAACTGGTTTGGCTCTTGAGAAAAAGCAAGGACATGGTTGAACAACCTTTACTTGTGCTTCAGAAGGATTAAAAGTTCAAATTATTCAGTCACACAGAGGGCTATTGAAGAGATTAGGTGTGTGACTCATAGATTCCTTGAGTCATCTCAGCAGAAGATGCCCTTTGACCCCTGAAGATTCATGTCTATCTCACATGCAAAATACATTCACCCTTCTCCAAAGTTTAACAATTTTCAACCAATTAAGCATCAGTTCAAATCCAAATCTCATACATGTCTCATCTGCTCAAAATTCCCAAATCTCATCATTTAAATCATCTAAATTAGGCACAGATGAGGCTCTAGATATAGGACGTCGTATGGCAAGATTCCTCTCCATCTGTGGACTTTGAGGATCATTTTTGACTTCTGACCTTCAGAACTATAAGGGAATGAATTTTTCTGCTTTTAAGCCTCTAACTTTGTAGTAATTTGTTACAGCAGTAACTAGGAGTTAATAGGACAGCTTTCAACTTCTTAAAAATTTTTGTGCTTGTACACTTATTTGGAGACCTCTCTAAACAATAAAAGACATTAGTTTCCTGAGAATTTGTCAAGGAAAGTTATCAAAATTTTGTACTAGATTTTTTCTCTGGTAACAAAGTAGAAAAATTTGTAGATTAATAGGGAGTCAGTAGAAGCATTCCATACTGTATGATATATTTTCATCTTTTTTGGAATGGTAATCAAAATAATCATGTAACTCTAATCTCACTATATCCTTTGAGGTCAGAAGCCTTTGGCAAGTTACTAGACTTCTCTGAGGCTCAAATTATTAACGCATGAAGGAAGCATAATAATAATATCTAATTTTGATAAAACTCTAGAGCTCAAATAACATCATTTGTAAATTCTAAAATAGTAACAGTATTAATCATTTATTGTTTTTACCTTACTTTACTATGTAACGTATTCCATTACGTCACCATTTGTTTAAATCATTGTTGATAAGGAAGGAATAAAGGGAAAAAATATTTATTATAAAATTTACTATTTATATAAAAGTAAAAAGTTGAAACTGCTTCAAATTATAATAAATCAAACAAGTTAAAAGCTTATGTAAGTGAATAAAAGCTTTTTTTATGTTTGCCTGTGAAATGTTAACAACTGAGGCTAGATTTTGAGGCATTTCACATTTCAATAAAATCTAGTATGACATTCAGATTACATAAAATAATGATTATTTATTTGAGAAAGGAATCTCTCAAGACCTGCTTTGAATAGTTATCAATAGGAAAGTATTATACATGTGATATAAAGTATCTAAAATATATTTTTACATAGGTAGCCTGAGACTATGAGGCATTTTATGGAATGAAATTGATTGTCATTCCATGTACATACATTTTTTTTACTTTGAAGGAAGTCCCATCATGAATACAAAGGCTATATTTAGTTCATCATGAATATTCATGAGAATGTGTGTTATTAATAAGCTTAGAGCTTTTTGTTTTATACAAAATTTATTCTGAATTTTCTTTACATAAATGTTCAAAATTCAAGCACCCTTTTTATATATTTCCTACCTTAAGGAAAAATGTATTTTAAGATAAAATTATTTGTTAGCAATTTAGTTTCAATTAAAAACAAATGTATCACATAAGATGACACGTACAGAACACATTTACAAATCCCTAATTTACAACAGACATTTAAAAAGTAAAAGGCATTTGTAGTAAAACATTTATAACTATATCATTTATCATTATTAATGTTATTAGTTCAGAAAGAGCCAACATGTTATATGCATGCCTTTACAGAGATGAGAGTAAGACTGTGTCTATGTAAATACACTTCATAAGAGTTTTTAATGTAAACACAAAGAGTCAAAATTTTAAAGGAACAACTTAATTATTTCTTTTTTCATTTTTTTCTTTTTTTTTTTTTGAGACAGAGTCTCCAGCTATTGCCCTGGGTAGAGTACTATGGCATCACAGCTCACAGCAACCTCCAATTCCTGGGCTTAAGTGATTCTCTTGCCTCAGCCTCCCAAGTAGCCACCACAACACCCGGCTATTTTGTGGTTGTAGTTGTCATTGTTGTTTGGCAGGCCCGGGATGGATCTGAACCTACCAGTCGTGGTATATGTGGCTGGCGCTGTAGCCGCTTGAGCTATAGGAGCTGAGCCACAACTTAATTATTTCAGCATATTTGGTTTATTTCCGTAATTAATTGCACATTAAAAAAATGCAAAGTACTAAGATGCTATATAGCATCTTCCCCTTCACTTTTTATTATAAGTGATATGCATATTATATACATGTGCATGTATATATATACACAAAATCAATGTATACCATCCATTTGAGTATTGAATGTGAGATGGAACTGAGATTTAGCAGTGTCAGAATAACCCCAGAAACAGAAGCAGAAATCATTAGGAAAATATTATAAATCATATTTGCTTGACTTTATTCCTATGTCAATAGTTAAATATTAATAAATTATTACATAATTTTGGAAAATAAAGCATTTAAACTTCTTTTTGTAAATTATGAAATTGGGCATCTTTCTTGACATTTTTATTAACTATATATACTTTCAACACTACTATATTTTGAGTAACATTAATATTAATGTAATAAAATGTCCTATACTTAGTCTTAGGATGCCCTCATTTTTATTCACGTTTATACCAGAACATCTGTTTGGTTGACATTTTTAAAGGTGCCTACACTGAAACAGGCTGACAAATGGTATTTGGCACTTCACATAACTAAAAGCAATGAGTCTAAAATGTGTAACAATAAAACAAGGTGATGTTTGCATCGTTAAATAAAACTACACAAGTGATATAAACATCATTTACTATAAATGATCTTTAAGTGAAAATGCTTTCTGCCTATCATAGTACTCAGACATAAAAAGGATCCATTCTTAATGTACACAACAAAAGTCATTCTAGCAAAAGTGTATATTATGGTATGTGATAAGAATCTGACCAAATAAATAAAGGGTTATAATGTTTTTAAAAAATGGCTTTAATTCCAGCTTTCTATAAAGAGAAGCAACCTGAATACAATCACATGAAATTCCGTTTATTTTTCCAATGTGTTTGCTGTGCACACTTGGGGAACTGCTACAAGCACAGCTCACATTTGTGTTGTGTTTTATGGTCCTCAATACATTTCCCATTCATTTCATTTTAACCTCAGAGCCATAGCCTAAGGTAGACAGTACATATTTGAACCCCATTTTATAGATAACCCAGAGTCAAGGAGATAGAGTTCCAAAGGTTACTCAGTGAAAGTAAAGCAGAGGTTGGAAGTTGAATTTAAATTTTCTTGAGACAAATTCCTCAAGTCTTGATTTTTGCGGTAGTTACTGTTCAATATTACAATCCATGTACACATAACCATAAGAAAGAAGCAACACCTTTCTATTTAGAATCAGCTTTCTGGAGTACCCTGGATGATGATAATGATGACTAATGCATGGCTCAAAGTTATGCCAAGTTAATAGTCCCACTCTTCTCTGACAATGTGTGAAACAACAGACACTTATAGAAGATTCTATGGGTAGGGACCAAAATATCACCTTTATTGCTAATAAAATTGGAGAATGAGGCTTGGGCAAGTGGCAGCTAAGGACTTCCTACCATTGATCCCAGAGTCAGGATGACATAACCTCCCAGTCTCACATAGCCCTGGACCATCTCAAACCTCTCCAGGGGCAGAGCCTCCATGTTTAAATAGATCACATGACCAAGAATATCTGACTTCTGTATTCAAGCAGATTTCAACAAGTAGAGAGGAAGAAGCCAGGTTTCCCAGGCCCACTTTTCCCCGATACTTACAGTTACATTAGTGAGAAGGTGGAGAAGGGCATCTAGTGGAGCGACCCTGCCACATGGAAGAAATCGTTGCTGAAAGAAACATTCCTTCTTGCTATAATTGAGTGTCCGATAATTATGGGGACAGGAAATATGTAGAAATACTATTTAGATTTTCAAAAATGCTTTCAAAGTGTCATAAAGTGTCAATATTTGCCACAAAAGATTAAAGAAAAACAAAGATGGCAATGAAGAAATACCAGTCTTACATTCAAATAAGACATAGTGGACTTCCCTATTTACACTGGACTTGTGTCCTCATTGACATATTTAAAAATAATCTACAAAGGGGATACATACTTGATTTTTTGTTTCTGCAATTTGGAAAGCTAATCTATGGAAGGATGTATGGGCCCTACTAAAACAACATAAATGAGCTTTAACCTTACCTGGGGTTAGGTTTAGGTGGGTTGTGTTCTTCCCTTCTCCTCTGCCCTGGGGGAGCAGAATTATATTCCTTTTTTTTTTTAACTTTAGTCTCTAGTTTTAAATCTCTAATAAAATTGTGAGTCTTATACCCTAGTCATTATTTATGTATAGAATTTTAAACTATAAATCAATTCTTCATCCATTTTAGGGGATAGCACAAATTTTTAGCTACTGGCACAGAGTTTTGCTAGAGCTGTAATTGAAAATGGTTGAATTTCCTCGCCACCATTTGCATCATTTTGAATGAAGTTACAGCATCAGATAACCTTGTCTCTAAGTGATACCACTCCCCATTGGATATCATCTCAGTGCTTCTTTGCCAATTTTATTCTATGTATGTACATCCCTTTAAGACAAGTTTTAGGATGTCTCAAGAAATATGTAACTACATATATTTAAATATATTCAGTGAAAATTAAACTCTTCCAAATTTTATTAATGTCAAATTTACATAAATAAACTGCACAGAGATCCAGTGTGTTTATTTGCATAGAAAAATCAATAATTGGATGCCAATGTGAAAAAATAGAACGCATACTTCTGGAGATATAGGAAAGGAAATAATAATGCACACTCTATTCAGAATTTTTCCTTCTGACACAGAGAAAGATTCTGACAATTATGGTATAATTGAGCATATGGTCTACACACTAGGAGAATCGCATAGAAACTTCCTAGAAATGCAGAATTTGGGGCCCCCATCAGAACTACTGAATTAGCATCTATATTTTAACAAGATCCCTAGGTAGTTCATAAGCACATTAAAATTGAAGAGCATTACATTAATCCATGAATGCAATTGTTCAAAGAGCATTTGGAGCCCAAAGCATGCTGGGAGCAGAAAGAAAGCTTTCAGAAATAGAGAAATCATTCATTTTCCCTTAGTGCAAACAATCCACACTTGGAAAAGGAGGTACAGATCTTCTCAATCCTCCTCAAGAAATAAGCAAGTCTGGAGAATAGCAAACTTAAGTTATTGAGGGAGAGAAGGACTCCATGTGTGGAAGGGTGAAAGGATGATTCAGTATGCAAACGTGCATGACAAGCAGGCTGATCAAAGTTGATAGACTCCTGAAAGGCCTGGAGAGCATGTTCACTGATTCCAGTGACTGAGCTGAAGAAATATGTCTGTCCTCTATCCCAGCAAATGCAGGTTGAGTGTCTGCTGCTCAGACAGCTAACCACCTGTTTGTAGTTTCTAAAGGCTTGCCTCCAAGCCAGGTTCAATCAGGACTGATTGTCAACTAAGTGAGAAGGATACAAAGGCGGTGAAGACCAAGGGAGTGAACTGGCCTTGGGTCAAAATTCCCCTCTGCTTCACTTTCCATTTCCAACCATTTTTCCTCTTCGTTCTTCCAAGGAGGCTTTCATCAATTACTTTTGCTGCCTGCCAGTAGTTTCAGATTATTGAGCTGAACACTGGCCACTCTATTCCTGTGCTCATTGGTATGGATGTTTTCTGGATGTCTTTTGCTTATCTGATACCTGGCTGACAACTGCCTAGACTCTGCAGCTTATCGTTTTCTGATATTTTTTCAAGTCATCTCAGTTCTTACCGGTCTGTGAATCAGGGTTATTGGTTAGAGGGTACTCCTTGGACCATAACACAGCGACTATAAAAATAAAAAAAAAGAAAGATTTTATATACCATAGTAAAGCTATCTTATAAATGACAGACTATAAATAAATTCAAGAAGATCTGATGTCTACTACACATTAAAATTCATGTAAATATATAAGGGGAGAAAGAAGACTTAGTCATCAATATGGTGGACAACCACCCTCGAAATATCCGTGTGTGGCCAAAGATAGGGCCCTAGAGAGAACATGTTCCTACCCCTGGTGTCTTTTTATTCTCAATTATAAACTAATAACATTGTCTACTTCAAATCTCTCATTATGGGTGAGAAAACTGAGGGGCAAGATGAAATCTCTCCCACTATTTAGTAATTTTCCCACAATTGCTTCTAAAAGGAAAATATATAATTTAAGTTTCCATATACTCAATATTTTAACATTCTTTAATGATGTTTACTTCAACCCAATTCTCTCTTCTTTTCCATGATATGGGAAGCAGATGGATTGATAAAAATGTACAGGAATCTGCAATATGATTTATTTATAAAAGAGGACATTTATAGATTTGAATTTGTGGGCTAGAAAGGAATAGAACTCAGAGAAGAATTTAAAGAAAAAAGAGAAGGGAAAAATGGCAAATAAAGGGGACTAACATTTCCTGGGTACCTATTATGTGTCAGATACATATAATACAACCAGATAATCAGGTGTTTCTTAAAATCTCAGAGATCCTAGCTAACATCTCTCTAAGGCCAGAAAAGAAAAATACACACATATATATAATAGATCCCTTCTAGTTTTAAATTCACTGCTGTATTATTTACACAGTATTTGCATGATGCTTGTTTCTGCCAGCATTAATCCATTTACTGTCTCCAGCCTCTGCACAAAGAATGGAAGAGTGACGAGAATGATGCCAGTGTAGATCCATCTGGAGAGTGGTCACTGTTCCTGCCCTCTCCATTGGTCTGGGACCTCCTCCCATCAAGCCAAGAGAGGATGGCTTGGTGAGGATGGCTGGAGAGCATGGCATGAATTCCCTTAAATGATATAACAAGAGCCAGGTCACTGATTCATGCATGAAAACTCTACAGAAGGAGATATCTCTGACTCTTTCTGAGCATCAAGTTTTTCAGCCTGAGTAGCCCCCCGTGGTTGAGGGAAAAAATTTTAATTGGTAAAATTTGGTGTTTTAATGGAACATTGAGTGAGACTTGTAATATTATGAAAAGAGAACCATGGTTTATTACCCAGGACTGTCTAGAAAAGCTTTTGACCTAAAGGAAAGAACAAACAAGCAACTGTAGTTACTTTCTGCTAGCACTTACTGAGCCCTATTGACTCTACTCACTAGGTTACTCGGGATATCTTTCCAGGTAACATTATGATTCTGTTCATCATTACAATGCTGGTAACATGTTTTTTTCTTGTACAAAGATTGCACCCTTTTCAATAAATTACATCATAAATGGAGTTGCTGCAAATCCATACAACCATCTTTCTGCCAATTTCCTTGCTTCACCCCACCCCACAATAAATGACTAGCTATCACCATTTACCCACTTGATTTATTTATTTTACTTTATTATCTTTACTGTTAATTTGGGTTTCTATATTTTAATTCTACCATATTTCCTAAATAATTAAATCATCTCAGCTGAATATAATCTCTACTTTAAAGCAATTCAAATTTTGAGGGTCTTGGGAGTCAGTCTCTGTGAAAGGCATATACAGTGAATGTTGTAACAAATACCATGGATCTTAAGAAGCTAAAGAGTCTGGTAGGAAAGACCTACATATATATGCACACATGTATGGTTTTCTTTTTTACAAAATGCAAAGAAACATTTGATAATGGTGTAATAGATGTAAAGAAAGTTTTGGAAGGTGAGAAGCGAGTAGTATCACTGCTTGTTGACTAGAGTTTCACTCTCAAAGGAATTGGGAATGGGGAGCAATAAAAGAAAACTTCCTTTCCTTTAAGAGATGACATCTTGCTCTGTTGCTCCGTGTGGCCCAGGCTGGAGTGCAATGATACAATCATAGCTCACTGCAATAGCTGTGAACTCCTGGGCTCAAGCGACATGCCAGCCTTGGCCTCCCAAAGGGCCCAGCCCCCAAATACTTTTTATATACAAAGCACAATATACATTTAGCACAATATACATTTAGCACAAAAACATACACACATATCTCTGTGGTATTCAAAATTTATAGGTGGGACAATTAGGAAGTATCGAAAGGCTCTTGGGTGCTTGAGGTAAGTGTAATAATGAAAATAATTCCAAGAAATATAAACCTAGATTAAGTGCTGAATACAGTCTATAGAATTTTTTGAATTCTTTAAACTTGTAAACATTTATGTAAAGAGCACAGAGATGATTTATGTATCTCTCACTTAATGTCTTCTAAAGCAGTATCTTACATAATCATAGTATAATGATCAGAACCAGGAAATTAAATTGATACGATACTATTAAACTAAAGACCTTGTTTGAATTCCTTAAGTTTCCACAGCTATCTTTTTAAATAGGATCTTCCACTACATGCAAGTATTTTTCTTTAGTCTTCTTCTTAAGGTTGAGTGACTTCAAGGAAACTGACTTCCTAGGAAAGAATGAGCAATGTCTAGAAACCTTTCCGTTATTACTGGAGTGTCATGACCATTGGGCTCCTATGGCCCTGGTCTCGGTTAGTGCGGGAAGGAACCAGGCGAGAGGCGGATTAGAAGTACAAGCTTGTGGAAGGCAGGCTAGCCCTTACTTTCTGGTAGCCCCGAGCACCCTCCGCACCAGCCTTTTATTGAAAGGGAATGATACAGGTGAGGGGAGAAATTAACAGTGACTACGTGCTGAGAGCATGGGCTCTTCTTCCACAAGGAACTCCTGTGGATGAATGGCCCGCGGTCCACACCTCAGCTGCAGATCATCTTGCTCAGGTGTTGGCATCCCCTACATATCCCCCCCTCTAGTGTATTAAAGACATTTCTGAAGAGGCAAGGGAGAAGGTCTGTTGTTAGTTGTTTCTGCTGTTCTCACCAAGAAGCTTTCTGTTGAGTAAAAGAAACAAAAGGGCACATAAGCATAACAAAAATACACCATCAGAGCTAATTCGGACATAAAGGAAACTCATGTTAGTCAAACTAGGCGTGGGGAAAATCTTGTCCCCTATGTGCTAATCACCACTCAGCTATGTGCTAGGGGCTGACCCATAGGGCTCTTGACCCTTCCATGGGAAGTATTAAGCATCGCCCAAAGCTTAGGTAGAGAAAGGACTGCAAACTCAGACCCTTTCCAAAAGCAGTATAACTTTAAGAAAGATCAGGTGCCCAATGAAATAGAAACGAACCCAGCAAGTGAAATTCTCTTACCTTTTTAGCCTGTTGTTCAAGGTCTTTGTTGTTGTCCTAATTTTCCAAGGTGTAGACAATGCCACCTAAGCTTGCCTGGGGCTTAATATACAGCCCAAAATAATGAAATCTTATATCAATCCTCCCACTCTGCATAGAAGCTCCTGCTGCCTCTTCAGGGAAAAGGGGTGCTGACCGCTCTTAACTGCTTCCTACTGAGGTTGGGCAGCGACATGGGAGAGGCAGCTCAAGTTCCTTGCAGAGGAGATTGATCCAGGATTTCTCCACTATGAAATCGCCTAAGCTAAGGTCCTGTAGAAGAAAGGTTAGTGAAAACAAACTTTTTTAAGGTGCTGGTAAAGTTTCCTGCTCATGTCGAGGCTTAATCCAGCGGGCTGGTAGCCACTGCTTTTCTCGATGTTCTGTAATAATATGGGCAAAGCCTCGACCCCATTGCAGCACATAACCAGGCTTCCGCTCTGTCATATC